>MU158889.1:289596-307173 GCA_015888305.1 Antheraea pernyi | reverse complement strand
AACGGATTTCCATGCGATTTTCACCAGTGGATAAAGTAATTCATGAGGAAGGTTTTGGTATATAATTTGTCAAGGATTTTTGTATACTCAGGGCGGGACAGCTTCTGCCGGCCCCGCTAGTAAAATATATAATCCATTACATTATATTCCAACATCTCGCTTTATAGGTTTTAGCGTCTGACCTGAATCTCATACGATGACGTGACGACATGATCTAAGAAAGTAAACACGCCAAACCTAGAGAGGGCTGACTCTTAAATGCAGCTGCCGGATCACACCAACAAATCCTCGGTGACAGGTTTTCAATTTGAGGGTAGTAGCTAGCCAGGCGAACTTAGAAAAAACTCTACCACCAAGCTATGGCTTCATCACGCTGTTTTCTTTACCGGAAGCTCTGACTCGGTTTCAGTCATTCGAACCTGCATCCATCGACGCTGTATCCAAGCACTATCAATCCTATCAATTCACCCTTGCTACTGAGACAGAGCTTTGAGTAAAGAAAAACATCAGGATGAAGTCATATCATGGTGGCAGGATTTTCTCTAAGTCTCCCTAGCTACCTACCACTGCACAAAATCGAATTGCGAAGCACCTCTGCGTGTACTCCGGCTGTTGCACTCGAGAGGCAGTCCCCTCGAGGTTTAGCGTTTTTACCATCTGTGACCACATAAAAAAATAAAGATTTTAATGGGATCAATCCATAAATTTCAAGAAGCACAATTGTGACTCTACCATAATTAAATACTTCTAGAAACACGGGAAGGAACATACTAAAGATATGTATAGGTTACGTTAGCTTCACTGCAGTGTAGGACATACCTAAAACCCATCAATTACAGACGAACAACTGACGAGACCTCGTCAAATCTAATTTTTGTTTGATGACTTTTTGATTGGATTTTTTACGTATGACTACACATTCGGCTACTAAACTACGATGGTGCACCCCCGACTCTGTTACCATTTGGATTATGTTGTGTAATTAACAATCGGCTGTTTGTCGATACACATCTATTTGTCGAATTGTATTAGAGTTTTGGGGTTCAATATAAAGTATATCAAAACCTACTAAACTACGATGGTGCCCCCCCGACTCTGTTACCATTTGGATTATGTTGTGTAATTAACAATCGGCTGTTTGTCGATACACATCTATTTGTCGAATTGTATTAGAGTTTTGGGGTTCAATATAAAGTATATCAAAACGATTGAAATATTAGATAGAACAGGCTTTATAGATGTAGTTTATATCTATACTAATGTTATAAAGCTGAAGAGTTTGTTTGTTTGAATGCGCTAATCTCAGGAACTACTGGTCCGATGAAAAATTATTTCAGCATTAGATAGCTCATTTATCGAGCAACGTATAGGCTATATATCATCAGGCATTTTGGGGTGTAAGGGGTGTCGAATAACATCTGAGACTTGAGACACCCAAGCCAACCTCACCTGCACGTGGTGCTGCACCCTGTTGGATAACGAACGAGGCAACGGCGAAAGCATGGTGGTAGGGTTTTACAGCCTGACTGGGTCGCAACCACTTCTGCGGGTCGCGTTTCGGGATCAGCCTGTGCATATCCATCTTTTCGCATGCCGGTCAGGCCCAGTGCAGTCATTTTGCCGTGCTACAATAAAAAAAAATCACGTTATGACCAATAGGTCATAAGCTTCTGCCCGAGGGTTCGCTCGTGATATGACATATCCAACAGTACATTTTTCTGTACAAAAAGTACCTTATGTCCTTTATGTATATCGAAGCAAAGGCCCCGACTACCGTCAAAAGTATTTGTGAAAACAGATATATTAAACCCTACTCTTTAATATAAAAAATATATATAAAAGGCGTAATGCATAAGGAGTGGGGATCATTCACGCGTGGATCGTCGGAACAGCCACCGGTCATAGGACTATATGATCATTCGATGCGGAATTTTTCATAGATGGTTCTAGGCTACAGTTCTTTAGGTTTCATTGCCTCTTACCATTTTTTTAATCAAAATATTATTTGAACTCCCACCGATAGCATTTCCGGACAAATATAACCTACAAATATTCTAACCTAGTCCTTTCTCTAAGGCCGGCAACGGATCTGTGATGACCCTCGTGTCGCAAGTGTCCATGAGCAGCAGTGATTACTTACCATCAGGTGACTCGCCTGTACGTCTGCCTCCAATCGCCTAAAAAAAATTCATAAACAGCAAAGCGCACGGGATTCTCTGCTATTTTTATTTATGTAGATAATTATACGGAACACTATATTTAATTTAATTTGTTTCAAAACGATCATGCCACTATATCCTTACATATCTTTATAAAAAATATCTTGACGACTGATAGACACGTTCGTGTTCTACCTTAATTGGATTAATTATAAGAACGAAGATAAATAATAACCTCGAAGTTGCAGTGATGATAGTTCAGTTGTTGAAGTATTGGGAGACTGCGTCGATGGACGTTAGTCCGAATCCTTGCGAATAAGCCAGTGCTTTTGGTGAAAGAGATCATTATGAAACCACAGCATGGTGGCAGGATTTTTCTAGCTACCATAAGTTGACAATCTGTACCAAGTTCCTTTAAGTGTGTTCCTGCAGCTGTATTATAGACTTTGCTGTGGTCTATAACATTATCGACGGAGAAATCTGAGTGTCAATATTCCGATGAACTACGTCTTATCCGAATAGGGCCATCAGGATCCTGTGTAGTTGTCACAGATGTGACTGACATGAATATTAACTACTAGTGGATGACATGTCAATGATTCACCTAAGCCTACAAACAAGATTGAAGGTACCTGTAGACTCATACGAATATCGGATACACATTTTGAATGTATGAATATCATTTGAACGTATAGGATGATAGGAAATAGTATTTTTGCTAGGTTTTTTATATTTTATTTTATTTTATGTATTTAGCACACCAACATAAATATTACACATAGATAAAATTACATGTGGTAAATTACAAAATAAAATTACAGTGTAATAATTACAGTCACAGGCATGCATGACATTAATAGATGACAAAATAAACTCATTATAATTAGTAACTATATAGATAGAATAACTTTTTTTTTTTTTATAAGTACACAATTAGGTTATGTTTTTAATCAAATGCCGCTTGAATGATCCAAATGCATCACAAAATATGTCGATGTTGTTATTTGTTCGAGATACGTCATTATACAATCTAGCCATACGTATTAATGGACTGTTATATACGGTGTTAATGGTCGCAGTTGGAATGGCAAAGATATGTGGATTACGCAATGTTTGGCAATTAGGTCTGAGGTAGAAGTGGTTGATAAGAAATGCATCCATGGAACCGTTTATAATTTTGTGTAGGATTAATAAGTCAGATACATTTCGTCTCATTTTTAAGCTAGCGATGTTAAAATATTTTAGTCTATCATTGTACTCAGGAATAGACATACGAATGCCATTTCTTATACTCAAATGTCTAACAAACCGAGCCTGAACGGCTTCGATGAGTTCTGTGTGAGTGGAATAGTGAGGGGACCATATCGTAGAACCATATTCGAGAATGCTTCGGACTAAGGTGTTATAAAGCACAATAATACTCCAGTTATTGCAAAATGGTCGTGATACACGTATAATAAATCC
The DNA here is from genome assembly GCA_015888305.1 of Antheraea pernyi. Classification (NCBI taxonomy): domain Eukaryota; kingdom Metazoa; phylum Arthropoda; class Insecta; order Lepidoptera; family Saturniidae; genus Antheraea; species Antheraea pernyi. The sequence continues at coordinate 303,550 of MU158889.1, read as the reverse complement.
TAGTGCCCTGTTAGCTCTCGATACAATATTATATATATGTTGCCGGAAAGACAAAGCGGAGTCAAAAGTTATTCCTAAGTCCCGAATAACGGATACTCTTTCTAGACTAGTGCCCCCAAGTTGATAACTGAAATCCAAATATTTTAATTTGTTTGTAAATGTTATGTATTGACATTTCTTTACATTAAGAGACATTTTATTCTTGATACACCATGATTCAAGTGTGCTAAGATCAGCCTGTAGTTTAACACAGTCACTTAATTTTGTTATCTGATTATATATTTTAATATCATCTGCATAGGCTAGGCAATTACAATACAGGGAGTCTAAATATATTACAAGTGGCAAACGAACACCTGATTGCAAGTGATCGTCGCCGTCCATAGACACTAGCAACACCAGGGGAGTCGCAAGTGCGTTGCCAGCCTGTGTTTGGGGGAGGGAGGAGAGGGAGCGGGGAGGTGGGTATCCGACGCTCTCACTGACCGAACAAAACGCAACAATGCAAGCACTGTTACTTCACGTGGGTGTTTCTGTGAGAGGGTGAAACCAAGAAACCAATAATAGCTTTAACGTGGCTCTACCACCTACAAACTGTGTTCTGACAGCTGCATTTGAGAGCCACTCCTCTCTAGTTTTAATATGTTTGGTGTTGGACAACAGATTAGGTGGTGATGAAAAACTAAAACCTATAAAGTGTACAAGATAGTATAATAAAGTAAATAGTATAGTATAAAAAAAAAACCAGACAAATCTAATCTAATCTAAATTCCTAAATCTCAAGGAAGAGTAACGAGAAGTCCTATATTCGATATAACTTATAAGTAATCATGTTTTATTAACATAATTCAAACTTTATTTTAATTCACTTACAAAGTATTTTTATATTTTAATCGACAATTTAATGTATATTGTTATTAGAATTCTGTTAAGAAAAGCCCGACTAAAACAAGATGGAGTTTTTGGTTACATTAACGAACGAGTTGTTAAATTAAATGTTTAATGCCCGGTTTCTGAGGTACTTTAATTGTAGTGTTGGAAATAAATGAAAATGTCGGGTAGTTTATACTGCGTCGGCCCATATAAATGGTGGCACTAGCCGTATTGACTCACTCTTTCGGTGGCCGTCGTATTGTGCGGTGGCTCTGTCCGAACTCGTGTCGGTTATTTAACGAGTGATTAATTGTTAGGATTTATTCTTAGCAGTTTATATCTAAATTGGCCAGTTCTGTTTTTAATAATCAATAATTGTTTTTTAAAATTGCTAACAGTAGTTATCTGTTCAATAGCGTTATCAGTTCGATAACTTGTCGAATTGCGTTTCTGAACACACAATAATACGATAAATGCCAGTGAAACTCAACGGGCCATTTGACAGTTTATCTTATGTATAACTTTGTTGAGTCTTAACCCGAGTATCTCAGAAACCGAGCATAAGTAAAATACTCATTTTTATATCGTCTTCCTCTTGGTTTAACGACATTAGACAATCTATGTCAGTTTCAGAAATAAGACGACACCATATATGGTAAGTCATCAACTGTTTAGACTAGTAATACAGGGCGTATTTTTTCCACAATGAATTTAGCAATAAATTATTGATCAGTATAAAAGTGCGCGTGGAGTGCTGGCATAGAGTAACAAACCTGCGCGTAGTGTAAGCGATTTCATTATTCTATGGGTGCTGGTGATATACTGCAAACCGCTTCTTTACTTTATAATACGTTTCCCATAAACCTTAATTGTTTTTATCTAAAATAAAAGTAGCTTTAGTTACTCCTTACAACAGCTAACTGCCAATTAATTGAAGAAAACCCGTAACAAACAGACAGATAGACAACAATTTTAAAATTTGTTTTTTTTTTTCTGTTATAACTGTCAATATATACTTTAATATCCATTTAGTAGAGAGAAAGAACTGTTGAAGTAAAACTTCTTATGGGAGGGATTTGAAAATTCTTATCGGCAACCTTTTTGTGATATGATAAACACTGTTTCGAGTAGAGTGTTCAAAACACCGGTTCTCGTACGATTACCAAGGTTAAGCAACGTCGGGCGCAGTCAGTACTTGGATGGGTGACCCCCTAGATACACTGCATAACGTTAGCTTTGTGTTATATTTTTACTTAAAATGTTTCCCTGTAATACGGCGGTATCACCTCTATCGTATGTCTTTACGACACATCCTCTTTTTGTCTTATAATTGTCTCGGGTGAGAAAAATGTGTTGGAACATTTGTAGTTCAAAAAGTAAAAATATTTATTTTTATATAAAAAAATATCTATTTTTATATAGTTCCATTACAGATACTTATTTATTTGTATAGATATACACTCGTAAACTTTCTACGCAGTCGGTTTAAATATTATTATCCCATTTTAAGGCTAAAGTACCTGTTGAGGTCTGTACTAAGTAATAACTCTTATATTAAACACTCAAAGCCGATTATGCATTCCGAGTGCGTAGAATCTAATAAAACAATTAATTATTTAGTCGCTCCGTTCACCATTTTCGGTAAAATATTTGAATAATAATCCCCACTGTATTCAAATATGTTTTTTTGCCCGTATACGGATTTAAACCACCCAGGTTTATAAATTGTTTATGCAAATAAAACATATGCCAGTTATTGTGAGGTCTGTTCAAATGTGTTGGTTTCTTTAATAATAAGCTATGTTTGTATGAGTAGACAAATTATTTAAGTGATAAATGAACAAAGTGAAATAAATTAATTGAATGGATATTACAAATATTTAATTGAACGTAATTTATAAAAAAAAAAAGGCGTGGCAGTCATAAGGATTGCCGACAGAAGTGAAAATCAAAACAATGAAACGGCTGTGTTTTCTTTTTAATTTTCATATTAATTGTAGTGTGAATGACAATATTTCAATTTCAGTGTTTATTTATTGCAATTATAAACATTAATGTGGTTTTCATATCTATTGGCACTCAGAGCAATAATTATATAAAATTTTATAAAGTATATTAATCAATTAAAGGTATAATGAGTTGCAATATATCAATATTACCCATACACAGGCTCCATACTACGCGTCGCTAGTCTGGCGCAAGCGTAATACGGTCGGTCATGCTTACTAACATGTTATGACGCGAAAATATACATTTATCTCCTGCCAAAAATGCCGCTTAACGCGCCTGAAGAAGTTTTCATTTCAAAAATTAAAACCCGTCCACTTTCTGAGTACCAATATTTTCCTTCGGAAAGAGGCCTATGACCCTGCAATGAGTTTCTTACAGGCTGATGTACAACGTAATAATGTATTGAAATTCAACTGTTGGAATTTCGTCCTAATGTAATCGCGTTTTGTTTGCGTAATGAACAAGCAAGCAGTTTCGCTCGGGCCACTGACCGAGGCGTGGTCTTAAACAATGGAACATTGAATTATTTGTATGCACCTTAAAGCGAATTGAATGACGAATGGCTTTAAATTGCAAAAAATATATTATTGAATTATTTGTATGCACCTTAAAGCGAATTGAATGGTTTGAAATTGCAAAAAATATATTAATGTAGAATTTATTAAAAATTATAAAAGAATTCTTTGTAATTATATTCTTTTAACTTCATCTGTATACAATATTCCATCAATATAAATCAGAATACAACTAATGTACAATTAGGCGTTATATATTTATTTACAATTAAGGAATTATTTAATATTTAAACATGATTTTTTTGTACAAAAACCAATGATTAGCAAATGTTTGTTACTAGGATTGCAGACTTGCACCCTTTAATAAAATTTCGTACGTTATTTTAGGAAATTATATAACTACACGGTTACTACTAAATACTAAATAAAAATATTGTATACTTACTCTAGACTTTGTTCACGGCTTCTCTTGCTTTAATGTAGATAAACCATTCCTGTGTCCTTTTCTATACTCTTGAAAAGCGTGAAAGGGTTACAAACAACCAAACATACTCACTTTCGAATCTATACCTATAATAAGAATGTATCTCTAACGTGTCTAATACGTTTTAGATGTTTGTGAAAAAATTGTTGCAGGTCTTGGAATAAGTAATGAAATACATTTCAATTATTTCTAGAAATGTCTGTCTGTCTGTTTGTCTATCTGTTTATTTGAAAGCGCATTACTGCCAAAGGTTCACGATCAAACCTATCATTTAGTCCTTATTTCATTCAGATTGCTTCACTCTATCAAAAGTTATAGTATTTTTAATGACGACGCGACTTAAGTATAAGGGAAAAGTTTCTTTTTTTTACTATCGTAGCATAGCAAAATGACTGCACTGTGCCTGATGGTAAGCACAGTGCAATCCAAAAACAATGGCGACCACCGAGTGACACGATCCATCGCCGGTCGCCGCTGTCATGCCGGCCATTGAAAAGCTGGATATGCACAGGCTGATCCCGAAACGCGACCCGCTAAAGCGAATCACTATGACGGGCTTTTAGTTGATAAGTAGACTTACATGTTCAGATGATTTTATTAATCACATTTTTACATTAGGTTTCACGCGGGCACAACTACTTTATAATATTAATCAGGATATGTAGTTTGCTATTTCCAGAATTCGTTTTACGTAAGTTATTATAAGATTAAACATGGTGACCGTAATTTAGAATGTCTAATTTAAAATAGGATCTTTTTTATCGAAGTCAGACACAGTGACTGCACCGACCGACACAGTGACTGCATAATGCAATCCAAAAACAAATAAGATACGCTTCATTGTAAATTCACAGACCGTTTGTTGGCTAATTTCGCAATACATTATCATAGATCTCGTAACATTTCGCTGCAGCATTCATTCTATGACATTGACAGTGTATCTAATAACAATGAATAGATAGATAAACGGATCATTAGTAGTACTGTTGCAATACGAATTAATGAAAGTATGTCAGGTGCGGCAATACAGTGTACATGAACAGGCGCGGATACAGGATTTCAATTGGGGGTCGCGGGGGGTCAGTTTCAGAAGAGCTCCACCTCTTAAATTTATGTGTGATTTTACACTATTTTACTGATATTTGATTGATGAAGGCGTTACTTTGCGGAAATCTATCATTAAATATAAGAGTAGACGTAATCTTGCACGTCCGTCTGGAATTGATTGGCCGCTGTCACTTGTTACTCCAAAAGAAAACAACAAAACTTTACAAAGCGTCGCCGGTCGTTGATTGAACACGACGTAGGTGGGTGGTTGAACCTGTTGTCGATTGACACTGTTAGTATGTGTCTATAAGATATAAAAAATATAAATACAAATCCAGTGTGAATTCATGTGCGGTAGAAGTAAAACTGTTTAATTTTTACTTTTATTAAGTTTTAGGAGTATTAAATGAATATACTACAGAGGTGGTAAACATTAGTTTTCGGCATTATTTTGTAATTTATGTTAACAATGTTAATAATACACAACACAGAATAAATTTTAGAATAATTTAAAATATACGCAATAGTCACTACGAGACAACATACAAAAATGTGATATAGATTTCAACGTTTTTCTCTCTCACGCACAATCACATGAAGAGGAGACGATGAATAGGGAAACTATTTAGAAACGCATTCTATCTCATTCTCTCACAGTCCAAAACCCATACATACATTTATAGCTCTCTTTTTTCGTTAAACATCTTCATTTTATATAATCCAATTTACACCGCCCCACAAGAACTTTCAATTCAATAATCTTCAGTTTATTCAAATCGATGCAGCATCTCCCGATATGATCGGACCTTTTACAAATCTTCCAGAAAATGGATCGTAAACAAAAAAACTTGGATAGAACTGGTCTATTTTGGGATAATGCTTTGAATTTTGAAATTGATGAAAATAAAACAGTTCTTTCGTTAATTAGGGGATAAGTACATTAATTGCTGTAGTCATGCCTCTGAATTCGTACCTGTATATGAAATATTTAATTGCCACAAATATATCATTTTATAATTCTACTAGATGATCTCCGTTATCAGGGGTACAGAAAAGGTTTAAGGGTACTTTTTATCCATAAAAAAACAAGGCAGTAATAAGAACTGCCGACAGAAGTGAAGACTCAATACAATAGAATAACTGTGTTCTATTTTGAATTATTAAATTATTTATACAGTGAATTATTTAAATTTCATAATTTATAAATTGAAATATAATGTATACTAATAACGCACAGAGGTATATCTCCTCGCCCCCTCGCTCCCTTTTCCCCAAACATAGGCTAGCAACGCACTTTCGACTCCCTTGGTGTTGTTAGTGTCTATGGACGGTGGTGATCTTAATATCAGGTGACCCACCTGTTCGTTTGCATGCTATGACATTTAAAATATATATATATATATATACACCGTACATATATACACCGTATACATATAAGCTCATGGAAGGCGTTCGATGACGATGACGCGAGGTCCATGATTTTTGTTCACCCAAAAAAATGCTCAACGCGCCTTAAAAAGTTTTAATTTCAAAATCGTTCCCAAGCGATGGATCAAATGAATGCGAGCAAAAGCTAGTATTTATTGGTTGTTTTAATAAAACCAGTGTAATCGAAGGTCAGGTATACGTACGTTCTGTGCGTACGTCGAAACCGCGTCAGTTCATCCATCACCGGTGATCAGCGAATAGGCACAATGAGCATTGTGTTCGATTCCCGACCGATGCCCATTAATCATTGTGTAATCTCGATTGAGACATTTCGCCTCGGCAAATCTTTTTACCACTTTTACTATTGTTGAACGGCTACAATATCCGCTGCGATTGAATTCTAGGATTTTTTTATATTATCAAGGCAGGACAAAGTCCGCTGAGCCCGCTAGTTAAATTGTATTGTACAAGTTTTATTTACTTAAAAAATTGTACATCATAGTGATTTAAGTAATACAGTGTCTTTAGAACAAGCCGATGTAACAATGATTGAAAGCCAATAAAATAAATAATATCTATTCCATTCAACATATCGTTCAGGAGCATAGCAAATAAATGATCTATGTAATTTTACAGTTATTTCAAGCGTATAAATTATTACCTAATTCGATCATTCAGTAATACATTCTCTAACCTTGGTAAACTCTTACAAATTCTGAACGCGCTGATTCACTACGAATTAATTAGTTTCCACGATGCTTTTTTGTAGCGTTACACTTTCGTGTCCTTGTTTTTAAATTATATCTAATAACTAGCGGGCTCGGCAGACGCTGTCCCGCTCTGGTAATAAAAAAACTTAGACAAATTATATACTTAAACGTTCCTCATGAATCACGCTATCTACTGGTGAAAGCTACATGAAAATCCGTTCATTAGTTTTCGAGTTTATCGCGAACAGACAGAAAGACAGACGCGGTAGGGGATTTTGTTGTATACTATACTAGCGGGCTGGGCGGACGTTGTCCTGCCTTTATAAAAAAATAATATCTATAATTCAACCGCAGCGCCACCTACCGGTTCCAATTGTGTTCCAAAATTTCATCAAAATCGGTCAAACCGTTTAACAGGAGTTCAGTGACATACACACGCACAGAAGAAATTTATATATAAAGATAATTATATCATAAATGAGAAACTTTGCCAGGACCGATGGCTGTTTCTTAGTCTCTCCCACAAAAACTATTATGATTTACATAAATGTAAATTTGACCTATATTTCAGAAATAGTATTATTGTTTTTATCAAACATACCTTCTGTCATTTTCTGTATTATGTTCGATGAGTCGTTAAGGTGTGAAAGCGTAACAAACAAACTCACATCCATATTTATAATATAATAATAATAATCTTTATTAGGTATATGTCCTTACATTTTACAGATAGAAAGATTCCCTCCTATGTTAGTGTACAATGTGTTGTAGGAGATAGTTACAATTGTGAGCATGTTATGATATATGATGGAATAAAAGTGATCATAGACAGTTAGATAATATAGCATATACAACAAATTGAGAACTGATGCGTATTTTTTAATTTGCTTGGATGCTATGCTTTTGGTGTGGGTGCATGTAAAAGCTAATGAGCGTGTTTGTATACCATTATAAAGTATTTCAATGAAGTTATTATGAGTACCAATGAGTGTCTTGTTGTGAGAATGAGTGTCTGTATGAGTTTCTTGAAATTACTATTTCTACCTCAATCGGACTTCATAATTAACATACTAGCATAATTGTTCCCTGCTTAATGTTAATATGTTAATTATTTAGATTTATTATACTGGTTTATATATATGCATTCAATCCGTCATTCATTTGTAAGACCCCACAAGAAGAAGTGCGGTAACGTTAAATCCGGGGATCTTGGTGGCCAGTCAATATCGCCCTTTTCGACACCACACGTCCCGGAAAGTTCCGATGCAAAATGTACATGGTTGAGAGTATTTTTGGTTGGTAAAATTGCTGAAATTGTACTAAATTAATAAAAAAGAAGATTCAAAAACGACTTCATACACGCCGATTGGGCATCGGTCATTGACTTGTCAAAAATATTTATTTGTTTCACAGACCAGATGAGAATGACGCACCCCATAAACACTATAATCAGAACAGTGTGAAAATTTTGAGTGGTCGGATTACCGAGACCCTACTATATTCACATTAATTGTATATTGAAGGCCATATTTAACACATGGAGTAAATAGATAAAATCCTAACTTAGTATTATAAATGTAACAATGTGTTTGTGTGTTTGTTTCGCTTTCACGTCTTAATTCCTCAATTCATCATGAAATTTTGGATGCATGTTATTAGGCCCACAGAGAAGAATATAGAGCACCCTTTATTAATAAAAAAATAGTGCTTCCGAAGGATAGGTTAAATCTACATTAACGTAAGTAAGCCGCGAGCAAAAGCTAGTATTTGATGTGTTATTTGAACATCCCATTGCCGAATAGTGCGTAGTTAAACCTCGGCTATTCGCAAGGCACGTGCAAGAATAACTTTAATTGATTTTCACGCTACAAAGCAATTAATCGTTTCAAACGCAATGAGTAATGCGCACAATTCAGTAGTCAATTGAATATAGCTTCCCACGATTTAGTCGATTGCGTTCGTAATCTATATAATCGCTTTATTACGTTTCGATTGCAACCGTTCATATGGATTTGGATGTTTTGTAATATCGTAAGTGTTATACAGACCTTGAGGAATACATTAATAAACTTATGAGAATAGCGCCATCTATGTTTTGAATTTATTAACTTTATATTGATTGTTTATTGTAGACTCAGTGCCCGTAAGTATGTCTGCATTGTTTATTATTTTAACAATATATCATATGTCCAGAGAAAAAATTAAAGCAAAAATTTGTTTGTTCAGAAAATTACTTTGTAAGCAATATTGTTGGTTTATTTCGCCTTTGCAGTGCATGCTCACAACATCGCTTACTCGACGACATAAAGACAAAGGTCACGAAAGGCGTAGTATGAAAAGTTTCTTAATACTTTAATAAGTTTATATTAAGTTCAGCTATCATGATATTTTTTAATTGATGACCAATGAAGTGTCTACGATCTAAAAATTAAAAAAAATGTAAATACGTATATTTGTGACTAAACATATATGTGTTTGCCAAATTACCCATTTAATAATCCAATAATAATAAATTATACCAAATTACAAGTGTGTAAGGTCCGCTTATTAAAAAACAAGCTGTTTAATAATATACCGGCTAACAAGATACAGGCTCTTCTTAGCTTGGAAGCTATTGTATAAATGAAAGATGATAAAACATGTAAAAAATAAATAAATAGTACTTTTTGTGTAATGCACGCAAAACGGTGCAGACCTCTATGATGTTATTGGGTACAATGTGCTAAAGAGACGTCATTAGTGTCTCAACAATTTAGGTAAATTGGCGCTTTTATATTTACAATCCATCAGAAAAATAGACGCTACATAATCTTCGCAGAATTTTCTTTGTTGAGTTTAATTTTAAATTTCTACTTTATAATTTTATCAATTATAAATTTTAAAAACTACTTAACCCGTCATTATTAAATCTATCCTTAATATTATAAAGTTGTAGAGTTTGTTTGCATGAACACGCTAATCTCAGGAACTACTGACCCGATTTCGAAAATTATTTCAGTGTTAGATAACTCAGTTATCGAGAAAGGCTATAGGCTATATATCATTACGCTAAGATCAATAGGAGCGGAGTACTAATGTAGTATGTTTCAAAATCGGGGTTAACGTACGCATAATTTTAAAAAAAATCTTACAAAAATAATAATCCGCCTTCGATGTGAAAAACTAATAAGGCACTAAAAAGCGAAAAATAACTGAATTATTAAATTAACCAAATTAAATAAAAAATATTGATATTTGCGCTACCTAATAATATATTTGAAGTCAATGCCAACCTAAATTCATATCATCTACATACAAAGTTTTGGTCCACTCTCGTGTCCCATCTCGTACATATTTTATTACCTGCAACGAATTTGAAATGTAGGTTGGCATCGACTTCAAATATATTATTAGGTAGTGCAAATATCAATATTTTTTATTTAATTTGGTTAATTTAATAATTCAGTTATTTTTCGCTTTTTAGTCCCCTTATTAGTTTTTCACGTCGAAGGCGCCTTATTTTTTTTGTAAAAATATTTTATTTTCCCATTTTTAGTGTGCATAAATATATTTGGGTATAACGAATCGGTTCCAATTTCACGAAAATACGTAAAGACGAAGTGGGTGAAAATCAAATAAACGATTTTTCACCCCCTTAGGGGTTGAATATTTTCTTCAAATTTATATTAATGACCACCTCTGAAAATAACTGATTCCAATAAAAAAAGAGTTATTAAAATCGGTTCATAATTAATGGAGATATCGATTAACATACATAAAAAAAATACACACAACCGAACGTAGTAACCTCCTCCTTTTCCGAAGTCGGGTTCCACGTAGACGAAGTCGCGGTCAGAAGCTATTTATTCACATAGATATAGACAAACATAAAAGCGTATTTATGAAATGTTTATAAACAAAATTTGAGATGGTTATTATTAACAGGATATTTCAGTTTAAAAACAGGATGCAGTATAAAAGCAGTTGTTAATTAGAACGCTATAAAAATATGTTTTCAAAACTACAGCGTCGAAAAATGCGTAAGGTTGGAAGCATCAATTACAACATCAGGGCCTTCAGGACATTCTACAAACAGAGGTGTGTCCAGGCTAAACAGGACGCTTGGCAACCCTAAGTTATAGGTACCATACTTTTTTGGCTATATCGGCCCCATAAAATACTATATTTAACAAGTTGAAGTTACATACAAATTGATTGTAGCCTAGTGTTCATTTCGTCTGTAATCGATTCTATTATAGATGCATTCCTTTGTTTCAATTTTACTATCGTATCTTTATGGGGCATTAAACTTTATATCTCATACATTAAAGCTGTTTATGGTATGTAGCGTATAATATAAAATCGCTCAAGGCTTTGTAAATACGTATTCGTATTCATTTATTTTTCAAGTACGTTTTACTATATTTTAAGCCTATGGGCCCGTCGGACGTTGTTCCACCATGATAATAAAAAAAACATTGACAAGTTATATACCTAAACCTTCCTCATAAATCACTTTATCTACTGGTGAAAACCGTATGAAAATATGTTCAGTAGTTTTTGATATTTATCGCAAACACACGGACAAACGGAGCAGAGGACTTTGTTTTATAATAATCTATTAATAAAAATTTTAATATTTAGAATAAAACTAAAATTGTTGTACTATACCCATATAATCTATAATAAATACATATTATAAAAAAATCGCTATCTACGTCTGTCTGTGTGTTTCCTAAACTGCGCAACGGATTTTGATGCAGTTTACACTAACGTTTTATTAACTTCTTCTAGAATGTGTATATACGGTTATTTATAAAATTGTTTGAACCAATATAGTATTATTTATCTAATTACCTATGTTAGTTACATTGGGAAATTAATTGCCTTTTTTTGATGTATTTGTTAATGACTATGTCCGGTACCGCCACGACACACCAGAGAAGCGAGACTACAACGCCACCGGAACATTACCAGCGCCACCTATTAGAGATATTTCGAGGAAGCCACTATTGACCTGCGATACCGCGCTATTGACTATATCGGGGGTGTTACTAATGACCTCAAACGCTATTGGTTGAAGTTAGCGGCTGTTCATTAGTTGGGGATATAAAGGGCAAGATGTCGCTGATTTACACGCGGGGTAGTCCGGTGAAACTGTAAAGACCTTGCCAGGTCAATAGATCTTCTAGAATGTGTATATACGGTTATTTATAAAATTGTTTGAACCAATATAGTATTTTTTATCTAATTACCAATGTTAGTTACATTGGGAAATTAATTGCCTTTTCTTGACGTATTTGTTAATGACTGACTACGCCCGGTACCGCTACGACACACCAGAGAGGCGAGACTACAACGCCACCGGAACATTACCGGCGCCACCATATTACAGATATTTCGAGGAAGCCACTATTGACCTGCGATACCGCGCTATTGACTATATCGGGGGTATTACTAATGACCTCAAACGCTATTTATTTATTTATTTACTTAAGGCTCACAAAACTGAGTTCTATGAACAAAAATGGACATGAACCCTTTTATATGTGAACACAGCATGCATAATATAAGAAGACAAAGTCATAGTATTGGTTGAAGTTAGCGGCTGTTCATTAGTTGGGGATATAAAGGGCAAGATGTCGCTGATCTACACGCGGGGTAGTCCGGTGAAACTGTAAAGACCTTGCCAGATCAATAGCATAGTAGAAAAAAAGAGATCTACACGGAGTCCTGGAAGTTATTGTAATGCGAAGCTCTGTCCGGATAATAGTCACAGTGCCTACAGAGTGTTAATGATCATAAAGTTAGTATAGACGGGGCAACGTCTGCGGGATGTTTGACTCGAATTGGCGTTCCACAGGGTTCCATTTTAGGGCCGTTTATGTTTCTTGTATATATAGAAAAGAAGAAAGAAGAAGAAAAGAAATATTTATTGTTATAAAGTATACAACAAAATTATAAAAAAAATAAACAAAAACATTAAACACAAGTAAATCTTATGACAAAGAGACCTGGCATCAGCATACTGCCGTCTGTAACGTTAGTAGTAATTCATACTCTAAATACTAAACCCTGTTGTTAATTGACGGTAAAACCTTTGTTTATCTCCTACAAAACACACGACAGAAACAAAGTGCTAGATGTAGTAAAAACTAATTACGTTAGCACATAGAGGTTCGCAGTAAATCAAACACTTTCCAATGTTCTAACGGGCCTTCCGGGTGGGTAACTTGACTATCTGAAACGTTAATAAAAACGCATTAGTGAAAGTAAACAATACATTGCTTTTAACTTTATCGACAGAGGTATAAATTTGGTTATTCGTTTCACAATACTCGACTTTAAATTAAATTAAAATATTTTATTAAGAACATTAACTACATTCCAAAACTCATATGTAATAATCAACAGTAACTGTAACATTTAACAATATGCAAAATATAAAAATAATATTGTTTACACAAATAAACCAGTTGCCGCACGGAACTGGAATCAATCGAGGTTACAAAAGGACAGTGTTATAACTATATTTATAATAATAAATCCATAATAGTGTATATCTCTTAATATATCATTTCATAAATTTTAGTAATAGATGTCTATTACAAAGGCCATTGATCACGAATGTAGCAATTTTATTTTATCTGTCTGCTTTTATGTCTACATTTAACTCGAGAAGAGCTTGACCACTTGTTATCAAATTTCGTTTTCATGCATGAGATGCATAAAATTGTAAAATAATAATAGTTTATTAAAAAGAATATTTTTTCTTTATTCTCTTTTTTTTAATATATATATTATGGGAGGCAAACGAACAGGCGGGTCACTTGATGTTAAGTGATCACCGCTGTCCATAGACACTAGCAACACCAAGGGAGCGGCAAGTGCGTTGCCAACCCGTGTTT
>MU158889.1:269728-286467 GCA_015888305.1 Antheraea pernyi | reverse complement strand
GTTCGTAAGAAACGTTTTCGTTCGACCGTTTTTTTCCGACTTACTTTGCAAATCCGACTACCACAAAAAAGTCTCTGGGTTAATATATCGCCTATGACACTCACAAATAACATGGCTTTCTATTGGTAAAAGAATTTTCAAAATCGGTTTAGTAGATCCTGCGATTACCCCCCACAACCTCACAAACTCACAACTGGATTTTATTATTTCACTTTACAGGCTTCCTTATACACTTCTTGTCAATCTTTAGGCCGCTCTGAGTATAGCTGTAATACGTGATTGCGCGTAATATAGTCTAAGAGAGAGTTTGTATTAAACAAAACAAAGATACAATATTATTATAGGAATCTTGCCACTTAAGAGTGGTAGAGCCACGCTGAAGCTATTATTGCTTTCAGGTCTCCTCCGGTGTTGTTACTGTCTATGGACGGTGGTGATCACTTAACATCAGGTGACCCACAAGTTCGTTTGCCAATTACAACATTAAAAAAAAGTCTAACATTGGCATTTATCCTTTATTTATTTTTTATATTTATCCTTAGATCGTGTCTATGTTATACATATAGTATAATACGTATTTATACATAGATTATTTAGATTTATACTACATTTGTATTTTGTACTACTATTTTCAAAGCGGTCAAAAACTGTGGCGAGGATTGTACCTTGTCTTGTTGACAGAATTAGTTCAAGGCAATCTGTTAAACAATAGACGACTAGTGATAGTTGATGATATTTATAGGCATTATTTAAATTATAGTAATGTAATTAAATAGTAATTGTATTATAAAGAATTTCACAGACATAATAAATAATATTTGCCCTAAATTCTCCCTAAAAAGCTCAGGACATATATACATACAATTAGCTATTTATTGTCGCTCTTTGCCAATTATTTTTTATAAAGTCGAGGCTGTTATACGTACTGCCGACAGAAGTGAAAACTCAAAACAATAAAATAACTGTGTTCTCTTTGTATTTTTTTATATTTCATAATTTATACGTTGAAATATTAACATTAGTTTGTTTTTCATATCTATTGGTATCCGGAGCAATAATTGTACACAATTTTATACAGTGTATTAATTAATCAAACATATGATAGGCTCCACAATTTAAATACAAAATATCAATATTAGATGTACACAGGCCGCTATACTACGCGTCGCATACGCAATACGTTCGGTCACGCTTACTATTATGTCATGACGCGAAAGTATATATTTATCACCTGCCAAAAACACGCTCAACGCTCCTAAATAAGTTCTCACTTCAAAAACAACTTATCGGAATTAACAACCAAATGCTTTGAATAACCTTCAAGCACACCGCTAATACGCATCTAAATACGTAAGAAGGTTGCTTGGCTTTGGTATGTTATGAAGCCAACCACTTTAAACTATCAGTAAATTGCGACCAAACATAAATCATTGAGAACGTAAGAGAAACTCGATGAACTGCAATGAACTTACAATATACCGATCGATAATTATAATTTGTAAATATTTAAAATAATAAAACGTACTGAAAATAAACAGAATAACATACGCGTTTCGACATGATTGAAAACAGATGGCGGGATTTATTTTCGCCATACATCAAATATGTTTGCCTACCGTTCAGCTCATATCAATTAAAATGGCAGCAAAACATTTGGAATGTAAGCTAATAATATTTGACTATAAACGATTTTATGAACGGTCTAAGTCATAGGCGATTACAATTTCCACGCCCGATTTAAAAAAGGCAATTTTTGAAACATAAAAAAATAACAGCCTTGTATCTTACCGTACTATTCGTATGTATAACGTAGTATTCAAAATACAATCTAAAAACAATAACGATCTACTTTACACTTAAAATTGATTGAACTATTTAAGGCACTCTTACCCAATTGAGGGTCAATCTGATCGTTTGCTCCTACAGTCATACATATTATAAAGAAAGTAATCCAGCTAAGGTATCTTATAAAGCGACTCTTTTTACAATATAAAAAAGAAGAGATACAAATTATTAAAAATCAGTACAAATTTTGAAATTTATAAATTTAAGAAAGATTAAGGCCCGGCTTCTGAGATACTCAGTTAAACTACCAATAATTATTGACTCAAAAAAGTTATCCATAAGATTTAAAATGGCCCGTTGAGTGTTACTGACTTTTATCGTACGACTGTATGTTCAGTAACGAACTGATAACGCTATTGAACAGATAAACTACAATTAAAGTACCACAGAAACCGGGCATAGCACATTTATTTTAAGTATCTGTAGTTTGCATATATTTTAACCCGAATATTTAAGACTATACACAGAACAGACGCGATACAGAAACGCGGTGTGTCCAATAATGTCATGATATTTCCATGAGCCTTAAGAAATCACATATCCATAAGACTTTGTATGGCTGCCAGATATTACAGCGATATAATATGCCTATATAAATATTATTATAATCCTAAAACTAATTAAAAGCAAAATCATACAAAACAACTATTAATATGCTTCAAAGATTACGTTGAGTAGCCGGTTTCGCTCATAGCTCGGGCCATACCAAAATAGTATTCCAAGTCCGGTCGTATTGTTTGCTATTTACACTCTCGTACCTTCATCTGTATATGTACAACATCTCAGGCACCAATCAAAACAATCTTTATCGTAAACTAAACGATTCTAAACTCATTGAGGACGAGAAGGTCGACGATGCGGCGCACCGCGCGCCGGCGCATCTGTTTCAACTAACGATGTGGGATGTTTTTGTTATCATAAAACTTTTATAACCATCATTAATAATAAAGTTATTATTGTCAGATACAAAAGATTTTTCCGGTATTCTATATATAAACATTTGCCGAATCGAAAACCTGTAGATTTGTCTTTTAACCCCTCGGTTGATTTTTCTAAACTCAGATCTCAAAATGGTGGGTCATGTTTTTAAATATCTAGCCGGAGTTTTTGAAGTGAAAAGTTCTTTAGATGCGTTGTGGGGTATTTTGGCAGGAAATAAATTTATAGTTTCGCGTCATGACATACTACGTAAGCATGACCGGCCGTATTGCGCTTGCGCGGCTTGCGTCAGACTACCGACGCGTAGTATAGCAACCAGTGTATATGTAATATTGACATTTTGCAGCTCGTCATACGTTTGATTTATTGATAGACTTTATAAAAATGTAGCTAATTATTGTTCCAAATGGCAATAGATATGAACACCACACAAAAAAAATCTGTTGTTTAAATATTGTCAATCACAATAAATTAATATTAAAATTCGAAACGAACACATTTATTTCACTTCTGTCGGCAGTCCTTACGATGCCTTATATTTTATGCAGAATCTTGTGTTATTTGACTGTATATTTTGAATTATTGGTGGTATTTTACGTAATATGGTGTTTGTTATTGTCCCAAGTTAAATTTACCAGACTAGGACCCCCTCGGCAGCGGCTCAAGCCTAGGTCCGTTCCCTCGGCGTGGAGCCCTTAAGTACGCCGCTCGCGCGATACAGTGACATAAAATCTTATAACACTGCAACAACATTACACATATCGCCTCCAGACTCGTGCACACGCTTACACATGAAAATGGAAGGGTTTTATATTTTTCCATTATCAAACTGAAATAGTTTAGAAAATTATCCGATACGAAATATATATAAAAGTTGTTGAGGTATGTATACTTGGTACACATATATGATTCAACAACTCATATATGTACGAATAGTTCGCGTAGCTTAGGTTAGCTCAGATAGGTCGCGAATTGCATGTATCAGGCAACAGCCCAAGCCGAGGTGTAACGCGCCCCCTTGAGCTAGTTGTCAAAATAAAATCGGCTTAGTGCTTTAAGCGCTCGCCTTTGCAGTCCGGTGTAGCTGTTAAGACCTTGCTAGGTCAATAGCTTAGTCAGTTCGGAAAAAAAACTAGTTAAGTGGATGGAAAATGAAGTATGAACTCTGAGATGCCACAAAAACTCCATGGCAAAGTCTGACAAGTAATCGACACATCTTGTTATATTAAACCTACTCGACAATGGGAGTAATAATGAAGAAGATTGGTTGACAAAAATAAAAGTTTAGCCAATATTGTAAAATTATAATTCTAGATTACATAATATGTTATTGTTAAAATTTTGTAATACGGTATTTTTTTAACTAATGCTGCCAAGAGTCTGTTGTCTAGTGTGCCATAAGGTCTACATTCATTTGTATGAAGCCTAAACCCTTACCGTATTATTACAAAAAAGTTAAATACGTATTAAATACTTGGTTTAAAAAAGTTTCCTAATAAATCCACCGCGCTGGCCAATATTTTAAAATTATAATTCTAGATTACATAATTTGTTATTGTTCAAATTTTGTAATACGGTATTCTTTTAACTAATGCTGCCAAGAGTCAACCGCGCTCGCCCGAGTCAAATTCGCGTTGTCCCTTTTCACAGGTCTAACCTAACGTAACCAAAGCGAGACAAAAGAGTAAGATGGCGAACATTCAGCGACCGCGGTGCATTCAATATGAGACCTTTTTAAAGCCTGGGTTATTGAACGTATTTCGTAACGTATCGAACGTATTGACGTATTTAACTTTTTTATGCTTTTGGACAGTTCTGGATTTAAGTGCAGACCAATATTCTAATCGGTATATTCTATCAATGAAATGAAACATTGTTATTCGTAACAGCATTTTATTTAACAACTTTGCGAGAGTAATTTGTATTTCTTTCCTGGCTTTACACAGTGTTTATACAACACAACTTTATTCAAATATTGTGTTCTTTTCGATGACTAGGATGTTTTTGAAACTGTGTTTTGACATCCATAAGGGCCTAAATTGAATTAAAATTGTTCATTTTGTTTCGAACTCACGCCTGTATACATTTCCAGACAATGGAAGAAAGGGCGCGTTCTCCATCCGGCGTCGGTGTTGGTGACCATCGCAACGGACGGCGACACCACACAAACGGTTCGCCTCGCGGTGACTCCGCGTCAGAAGTGTACGTTACCAGCGCCGCCTACAGGCCGCCTTCAGAAATAAGGTATCAGAAATTTGTTTATTTTATTTAACAGAATGGTTATACGTAAATAATCCATCCTTTGTTATAATTGAATATTAGCGGTACCGGTAGACGTTGTCATGCCTTAAACTTAAAAGCCAATCGCAGCGCCACCTACCGGTTCCAGTTGTATATATAATAAACCATTCTTGAATCCACCTGAATACATACAAAAGCTTGAAAGTATGTCTGTCTGATTGTATAAACTATGGTTCTTAGTACTTAAGGACTCTAAAGTTTCCTTTAGGTACAAAAAAAATCCACTTCTTTTTTTATATTAATTAAAAGACTTTTTTAAGAGAGCCTTCCCTTTTAATAAGAAGCATCATAAATATTAATAATACAAGTTTAAAGTCAAAATTATTAGAATTTAAATAAACTTCGTTGAAATTCTATTCGAGGGTACCTTCCGCTTTGTAGGGTAAAATAATTGGTAGCACTGCTCAAAACTTTTTAGTAAAGAGTAAGTGAGATAAATCCTAAGATAACATATTTTATATTTACATAATAGTTTGCTAATTACAGTGCTTTCTATACGGAACACCAGTTATAATACAACATAATTAATCATCATCATCTTCTTATCATCCCACTTACAACAACAACATAGTTGTTTAGTTCACAATACCTCTGTGCTTTTGAATTGAAGATAACCTTAGCCAATGGTATCTTGGTACCTTGGTATGTATGGTATGGTCTTGGTATGGTAGCTTTGCACTTAATAGACCACGAATTTTGAATATATGTATTTCTCAAATAAAATGCAAGGCACTCCTGTAAATTAAACATAGCTGATACTAAAACCTTAAATAGGTCTTAACTTTGTAGGTGGTAGAGCCACGCTTAAGCTATTGCTGGTTTCAGCATGAATGGGTCGGCTCACCCGGGGTATTACCACCCGACCCACAGAAAACCGACGTGAAGTAACAGTGCTTGCATTATTGCATTTCGTTCGGTTAGTGAGAGCGTCGAATACCCAACTCCCCTCTCCCTCCCCTCATCCTCACTCCTCCTTCTCCCAAACACAGGCTGGCAAAGCACTTGCGACTCCTCTGCAAGTGTCTATGGACGGTGGTGGTCACTTAACATCAGGTGATCTACCTGTTCATTTGCCTCCTATGATATAAAAAAGATATATATATGTATCGGTCAAAACCACCGGACACTGGGTCGAACCGGGTCACTTTCATATCCAGTTTTGAAATCTCTTAGAGAATGTATGCACTCGAGTTCAATATATAAGCAAATCCAGTATTCAACTCCCCTCTCCCTCCCATCTTCCTCACTCCCCCTTCTCCCAAACACAGGCTGGCAACGCACTTGCGACTCCTCTGGTATTGCAAGTGTCTATAGACGGTGGTGGTCACTTAATATCAGGTGACTCACCTGTTCGTTTGCCTCCTATGATATAAAAAGGTATATATATGTATCGGTTAAAACCACCGGACACTGGGTCGAACTGGGTCACTTTCATATCTCTTAGAGAATGTATGCACTCGAGTTCAATATATAAGCAAATCCAGTATTATTTTATAGGACAAGCGGCAAGTAAACGTACGCCGACTTTATAGACTAAGTGCGTTTGCGATATGGCCGCGTACAATTTGTAACACCATGTGTATAAATGTTACCGCTAAAGTTCGAAAGTAGTTAATGTACATATTGCCTTGATAATCTACAGATAGAGGTAGTCCGGTGAAGCAGTTAAGACCTTGCTAGGTCAATATAGTAGTCAGTTCGAAAAACAAAATCTACTGATAGCGTGTCCAGATACAGCGTCGATGGACATAGGTTCGAATCCTTGCAATTGAGTCGGAACTTCTGGTATAGGAAAATATAATGATGAAATCATAGCATGGTTGTAAGGCTTTTTCTAAGTCAACCTGGCTAGCTACCACCCTCAAGTCGACAATCTGTCACCAAGCACCAGTTGGTATATTCCGGCAGCTACACTTGATAGTCAATCTCTTAGACCACATCAGATGAGGCTGTTTTCAAATGCTAAAACCTATAACGCAAAAAAAGAAAAGGAAAAGATTAAGTGATTAACTCCATTAACCGGAAACAAGAGTTTTGCACATTCGCTCGTCGGTCACAATTCTTAATATCATAAATCTAACCTATCCCAACATAGTACGTAATCCAATACAATTAATTACGATTTAACATTCACCGGCGTATTCGATGTGAAACTACCAGCGCGCCTTGGCAGTAAAAGCCCATGTGCCGTCACGACAAATGGCATGACGCTCCCCTATGCATATATTAATGAGACGTGTTTCAGTAAAGCGTCGACTACTTTTCGACTTTCCTCCGACTCGTGTTTTCGTTAGATACGGCCCTGTTCCGGTCGAGTGGTTAAATATATTGAATAAAATAAACATCTTATAAATCTTAAATATTAAAAAAAATGAGTTTATACAAATAGAACGTACGCAAACTATAAACTCGAAAGATGCCTGCTTCGTTTACGACCTCTAACTAATAAAATACTAATTGTGCATCTTCCAAGAACGTTATTTATTATAATTTAGAGTTATTACATGTATCAAAATCTACGTGGCTGCGGTTGGCAATTTTGCAAATGTTTTCTTTGCTCAATTAAATACTAACTTCCTAACTGATATTATAAATGCGAAAATTAGTTTGTATATTTGTTTCACGCGTTAACTACACAACTACAAAAAAAAGTGTAGAGTAATTTCTATTTAGAACAAAATGTACTGTACCCGAAGGATAGACAAATAATAAATCTACATGAAAGCAAGCCGAGCTGCGGGTAAAAACTAGTTTTTTTTTCATATATCATATGAGACAAACGAACAGGTTGATCACCTGATGTTAAGTGATCACCACCGTCTATAGACACTTGCTGCACCAGAAGAGTCGCAAGAGTGATTGGGGGAGAGTGAGTGGGGAAGGGAGGAGGGGAGGTGGGTTATCTGCGCTCTCAGTGACCGAACAAAACGCAACAATGCAAGCACTGTTACTTCACGTCCGTTTTGCTGTGAGATGGTGGCACCATCCCGGGCGAGCCGACCCATTCATGCTGAAACCAGTAATATTTTCAGCGTGGCTCGCCCGGGGTACTACCATCCTCTCATAGAAAACCGACGTGAAGTAACAATGCTTGCATTGTTGCGTTTCGTTCGGTCAGTGAAAGCGCCGGAAGCCCATCTTCCCTCCTCTCTTCCCTCCCTCATTCCTCCTTCCCCCAAACAGGCTGGCAACGCACTTGCGACTCCCCTGGTGTTGCTAGTGTCTATGGACGGTGGTGATCACTTAACATCAGGTGACCCACCTGTTCGTTTGCCTCCATATGACATAAAAAAAAAAAACCTACAAGTTACGATATAAATAAATTAGTATCGCAAATAATGGTGGTCACTTAACTCATGCAGTAATAGTGCAAGTATTGAAATTGAATTCCTTCTTATAAGCGACTATTAGATATGGAGAAAGTCAAGTAAAGTGTATTTCTAGAAACAAACCGTGAGTAAAAGTTTTTATTATAATTCGTTAAATACGCCCCTGTTCCTTACGTCGGTCGAGTAGTTAAATATATTGAATAAAATAAACATCTTATAAATCTTAAATATTAAAAAAAAAGTTTATACAAATAGAAGGTACGCAAACTATAAACTCGAAAGATGCCTGCTCCGTTTACGACCTCTAACTACTAAAATACTAATTGTGCATCTTCCAAGAACGTTATTTATTATAATTTAGAGTTATTACATGTATCAAAATCTACGTGGCTGCGGTTGGCAATTTTGCAAATGTTTTCTTTGCTCAATTAAATACTAACTTCCTAACTGATATTATAAATGCGAAAATTAGTTTGTATATTTGTTTCACGCGTTAACTACACAACTACAAAAAAAAGTGTAGAGTAATTTCTATTTTCAAGAATTAAAAACATTTCAGTCATTTTTAGAAATGTCTGTCTGTCTGTTTGTATGAACACGCATCACTGTTAAAGTAATAGGTTCACAATAAAACCTCACCAAGAAACCCATAAAGCATATCCTCGGCAGTAACTTAGTACATTAAAATCGGTCCACTCTATTAAAAGTTATTGTAATTTGAATAATGGCTTGAGGTAAGAAGACTAGTAATCTTTAACTAATTTGGTTGAATGCGCAAATCTCAGGAGATACTGGTCCGATTTGAAAAATTCTTTCAGTGTTACATGATTAACTCCATTAACCGGAAACAAGAGTTTTGCACATTCGCTCGTCGGTCACAATTCTTAATATCATAAATCTAACCTATCCCAACATAGTACGTAATCCAATACAATTAATTACGATTTAACATTCACCGGCGTATTCGATGTGAAACTACCAGCGCGCCTTGGCAGTAAAAGCCCATGTGCCGTCACGACAAATGGCATGACGCTCCCCTATGCATATATTAATGAGACGTGTTTCAGTAAAGCGTCGACTACTTACCTCCGACTCGTGTTTTCGTTAAATACGCCCCTGTTCCTTACGTCGGTCGAGTAGTTAAATATATTGAATAAAATAAACATCTTATAAATCTTAAATATTAAAAAAAATGAGTTTATACAAATAGAACGTACGCAAACTATAAACTCGAAAGATGCCTGCTCCGTTTACGACCTCTAACTACTAAAATACTAATTGTGCATCTTCCAAGAACGTTATTTATTATAATTTAGAGTTATTACATGTATCAAAATCTACGTGGCTGCGGTTGGCAATTTTGCAAATGTTTTCTTTGCTCGATTAAATACTAACTTCCTAACTGATATTATAAATGCGAAAATTAGTTTGTATATTTGTTTCACGCGTTAAC
The DNA here is from genome assembly GCA_015888305.1 of Antheraea pernyi. Taxonomy (NCBI): domain Eukaryota; kingdom Metazoa; phylum Arthropoda; class Insecta; order Lepidoptera; family Saturniidae; genus Antheraea; species Antheraea pernyi. The sequence goes on along the minus strand of MU158889.1, from coordinate 276,600 downwards.
TACACAACTACAAAAAAAGTGTAGAGTAATTTCTATTTAGAACAAAATGTACTGTACCCGAAGGATAGACAAATAATAAATCTACATGAAAGCAAGCCGAGCTGCGGGTAAAAACTAGTTTTTTTTTCATATATCATATGAGACAAACGAACAGGTTGATCACCTGATGTTAAGTGATCGCCACCGTCTATAGACACTTGCTGCACCAGAAGAGTCGCAAGTGTGACTGGGGGAGAATGAGTGGGGAAGGGAGAAGGGGAGGTGGGTTATCTGCGCTCTCACTGACCGAACGAAACGCAACAATGCACGCACTGTTACTTCACGTCCGTTTTGCTGTGAGATGATGGCACCATCCCGAGCGAGCCGACCCATTCATGCTGAAACCAGTAATATTTTCAGCGTGGCTCGCCCGGGGTACTACCATCCTCTCATAGAAAACCGACGTGAAGTAACAATGCTTGCATTGTTGCGTTTCGTTCGGTCAGTGAAAGCGCCGGAAGCCCATCTTCCCTCCTCTCTTCCCTCCCTCATTCCTCCTTCCCCCAAACAGGCTGGCAACGCACTTGCGACTCCCCTGGTGTTGCTAGTGTCTATGGACGGTGGTGATCACTTAACATCAGGTGACCCACCTGTTCGTTTGCCTCCATATGACATAAAAAAAAACCTACAAGTTACGATATAAATAAATTAGTATCGCAAATAATGGTGGTCACATAACTCATGCAGTAATAGTGCAAATAAAATTGAATTCCTTCTTATAAGCGACTATTAGATATGGAGAAAGTCAAGTAAAGTGTATTTCTAGAAACAAACCGTGAGTAAAAGTTTTTATTATAATCTAATTTCACCTGCAGCTCTATATATGCTTATTAAAATGTTTTTGGAGAAATTCCGTAGTTATTCTTAAATGGATGTTTTGTAAATATTATCCGTGTACAGATAGATATTCAATGATACAAATTTTCTAGACTATGTATTAAACGGTACAGTAGTTCATATGCTAAAGCGCTACATAATGGTGAGTATATTCAAACATATAGCATAAAAACTTATATCTATATATAGAATGATAGAGGTTTGTCATTATGTGCATCTCACGCAAAAACTACTAGATAGCTTTTTTTTGTTTTACTTCTACGATATCTTAATTTAGTATACAGTTATTAGAGTTTTAAATGAATAATTAATTTTGTTAGCAAATTATATTTTTACTTTCGATTTTATTACGTTTTTTCTTTGAGGACACCTGCGACACGAGGAGAGTCACAGATGCGTTGCCAGCATTTGAGATGTTTTATGTGTCAAAGAAAAAACGTAATAAAATCGAAAGTAAAAATATAATTTGCTAACAAAATTAATTATTCATTTAAAACTCTAATAACTGTATACTAAATTAAGATATCGTAGAAGTAAAACAAAAAAAAGCTATCTAGTAGTTTTTGCGTGAGATGCACATAATGACAAACCTCTATCATTCTATATATAGATATAAGTTTTTATGCTATATGTTTGAATATACTCACCATTATGTAGCGCTTTAGCATATGAACTACTGTACCGTTTAATACATAGTCTAGAAAATTTGTATCATTGAATATCTATCTGTACACGGATAATATTTACAAAACATCCATTTAAGAATAACTACGGAATTTCTCCAAAAACATTTTAATAAGCATATATAGAGCTGCAGGTGAAATTAGATTATAATAAAAACTTTTACTCACGGTTTGTTTCTAGAAATACACTTTACTTGACTTTCTCCATATCTAATAGTCGCTTATAAGAAGGAATTCAATTTTATTTGCACTATTACTGCATGAGTTATGTGACCACCATTATTTGCAAGGAGCAGTGTAATATCACATTGTACTACCAAAATATTAATCGCTTCTCCGGCAAAATATTAGACATAGAATTACTTTTAAATAGAGAGAGACTAGATATATTATGTTTTACAGAAACATGGCTTAAACCTAATAAGATGCTATTTAATGTACCCCATTTTTCAGTAGCCAGTGTATTTAATAGAACAATCACTATCGGTGGTGGTTGTATTATATTATTCAAAAATCATTTAAAATATAAAGAGAGGAAAGATATATGTAGTCTCTCAATAGATCGCATTTGTGAAGTGGCTTGTGCAGAGATGGATAAATTAATTATTATCTGTGTTTATAGACCTCCATCATCAAGTATTCATCAATTCTTACAAAAAATGGAGGAAATTCTAATAAAAATATCTAATAGTAATAAGCAAGTTTTAGTCTGTGGTGACTTTAATATAGATATTTTAAGTACGTCACCAGAGGTCACTATGTTCATATCGTTATTTAGGTCATTTAACCTGGATCCACTTTTTAATGCGCCAACTAGATGTACGTCTCAGACTGCATCTTGTATTCATAATATCTTTACTGATTTCAAGACCATTGGCGGTAGTATTATTACGGGGATACGGTCTGATCACAAAGGACTTCTTGTTAAAATAAATTGTGATAAACCCAACAGTGACTGTAAGAAAACAACTAGGCTTATATCCAAAAATAGACTAGGTCTTTTAAATCATAATATTGCTCAAAATTTATCTTTGAAGAATTTAATTAATCAAGATCCAGATAGTGACTATGACAGCTTATTTAATATCATAAGCACTGAATTTAGTAAACGTTGCCCAAGAAAAGTTATTAGTGTAAGGAAAAAAAAAAGTTTTAGTGAATGGGCAACTACAGGCATTAAAATAAGTAGAGATCGATTGTACGAGCTATATTACAAGAGATCACTAACAAATAGTGAATCATTTCATGCTTATGTTAGAAATTATTCTAAACTTTTTAAACGTGTTTGTGTAGCAGCCAAAGCAACATTTTTAGGAAATAAAATTCTCAAGTCTAAAAATAAGACCAAAACTGTCTGGCATATAATAAATAAAGAATTAGGAAAAAACAAAATAAATGATAACTCATTTAATCTAAGTGTCGACGGAGTACGTATTTCAAACAGTTCAGAGGTAGCAACTGTTTTCCAAGATTACTTCACTAATATACCTTCACAAATAACAAAGCGTATAACATCATCAGCCGAGGGCGCTGCCGCTCTTTTAAAAAATATAAGTGCACCCACAGATTCAAAATTTAAGTTCTCATTTATTAGTGCAGGTGAAATAATAAGGGCATTCAAACAATTAAATTTAAAAAACACCGAAGACATATGGGGAATGTCAGTAATAGTAATACAGTCCTTAATTGTCACTATTTCACCACATTTGGCTAATATATTTAATCAGTGTATAGCAAAAGGAACCTTCCCTAATTTAATGAAAATAAGCAAAGTGGTTCCTTTGTTTAAATCAGGCTGCAGAAGTAATCTTGGAAATTATAGACCTATTTCTGTATTACCGTCGATTAGTAAAATTTTTGAAAAGATTATGCTCAGACAATTGGTAGAATATTTTAGAATGCAAAAGTTTCTGGATGGTCGACAGTTTGGGTTCACCAAATCGAAATCTACTACTGACGCTGGTGCAATGCTCATAAACCATATATTGGGAGCCTGGGAGGATTCGCAGGATGCAATTGGTGTGTTCTGCGATCTGTCTAAGGCCTTTGATTGCGTTGACCATAGTACGCTTATTCTTAAATTGAAACACTATGGTGTTTGTGAATCTTCTCTCGACCTTCTAGTCTCTTATTTACAAGATCGTTGTCAGAAAGTTAGCATACATGGGGTAACATCTGCGGGATCTTTTGCGCGAATTGGTGTCCCTCAGGGCTCTATTTTAGGGCCGTTTTTGTTTTTAATATATATAAATGATCTGCCGCTAATGGTTAATAACTGTGCTGACATGGTGCTTTTTGCAGATGATACTTCACTTATATTTAAAGTTAAACGGATAGATTCAGAGGTTGGGCATCTGAATAATACATTAAATGAAATTTGTCATTGGTTTGCGTTAAATAACTTATTGTTAAATACAGATAAAACGAAATGTATGAGATTCACCTTACCAAATGTTAGACAGGTTAATAGTAGAATCAAGATCGAAGGGAATTTGGTAGGGTTAGTTGACAGTGCTGTATTCCTGGGAATCACACTAGATTCTAAATTACAATGGGGCCCTCATATTAAAAAATTAGCTAACAGATTAAGTTCGGCTGCATACGCAATACGTAAAATTCGCCAGCTTACAGATATTGCCACTGCTAGGTTAGTCTACTTCGCTTACTTCCATAGCCTAATGTCTTATGGTATTCTGCTGTGGGGGACGGCTGCTGAGGTAGACACCATATTTTTATTACAAAAACGGGCAGTTCGAGCAATATATAATATGGGACCTCGCGAATCATTAAAAACGAAGTTCCAGGAATTCGGTATCTTAACTCTACCCTCCCAATACATTCTTGATAATTTAATGTATGTCCGTAAAAACTTTGAAAATCTGCATTTTGTAAAAGACCGGCATGATCTAAATACTAGAAACTGTGACAAACTGGTCGTCCCATGTTTCAGACTTAGCAAAACCAGTAATAGTTTCTTAGGTAATAGTGTTAGGTTTTACAATAAAGTCCCAAAACATATTACCGATTTGCCGGACTGTAAATTTAAGCACCATGTCAAGCGGGTTTTAGTGTCGAAAGGCTACTATAGAGTGGATCAATACGTGAACGATGGTGACGTCTGGAATTGACTCCTCTCTGTGCATCCACTAAAAACGGTATTGTAACGTATAATGTATTTGAAATATATATATATATATGTTAAAAAGATGTACCCAATCGAGTTTCTTGCCGGTTCTTCTCGGTGACTGGGTTGTTTTCCGAACCGGTGGTAGTTTTGACGTTCATAAGCGCCTTATTAGGGCCTAAACTGAATAAAGTATTTTTGATTTGATTTGAATAATGTAAAATATTAGAAACGGCTAAAATTGAATTTAGCTTATTTTGAAATTTTACGACTCATAATATGTTCCTTTATTCGTTTACATTATATTGTTTTACGTGCCATTAATTAATATATAGGGTATAAAATTGTATCGATTATTGTTCTAGAACATTCGACGATCTTTCAATTTGTATGTTTATTTATAAAAAATATATGATGTATAAATAAATATATTTAATCGATTTTATATTTTTATCGATTACTATTCTAGAACGTTCTAAGACTTCGAAGCTTGTATGGTTATTAATAAAATAGGTATTTATTAATCGTTTCAAATTTTTTAAATGAAATATGTATAGGAAGTTTAAAAATAGGAGAAAAATATAATATTTTTTTAGAAAACTGCACAGAACAAAATGTTAGCAGACCTACTAGAGAAGAAATCGAACCCCCCGGTCCAAGTGGTACAGATGGCGTCACAGTTAAACGCCCCAACGATACAGATAACAGAAACCGGTCAGATAGTCCAGGTGAAGTCTGAACCCTCCCAGGTCATACAGATCTCGGACACGGGGCTCGTGACCCAGGGCAGCCAGTACTACCAGATAAAGAACGAACAGGGCCAACTGATCCAGATAAAGAACGAACAGGGTCAGATCATTCATTTGAAGAGCGATCAGGACACGAGATCTCTATAGACTTCATCGTGCCGCCCCAACGTACACACCGTACCGACTGTCTCCTCGATCCGCTGGACCTGTGCTATGGGAAGATGGGTGCCCACAAACTGCTGTCTCCTCCTGCCGGTTCTCCGTTCCAGGAGAAGACCGCTTAGAGGGTCGTCCTCGCAGGTCCTCTTCGTTGCCTCCTTCTGCAAGACAACTTCCTAGCAGAAGGAGGCCACAACATTCCATACATCCTCGCTGCCCGGCAACGAGAGATCTCGCCCCACCGCCGCAACCAGAGTGCGGGTTTCTCCTCCCACGCAGCACACTCAGACAGTGTGTGCTGTGCGTACTTTAAGAGACCCTAACAACTATATATACCTGAAGCGTAGATGGCTTAGTTCAGTGGTCGGCAGACCGAGACTCTTTCACTCCTTCACTGTGGCTATTGTAAAAAATATTTAGTGCAGACATGGAATGTTATATTAACCTTGCCTTGTAAGGGACGATTTCATTTTAAAACCGCAAACCTAGAGAAGAGGTACATTTTTAGAAATTAACAGAGGTAAATGCTCACAAAAAAATGTATATTTACTAAAGGCGAGCTCGAGAGTATGCTATTAATCCTAATTATTTTCTTAAACAAAGCTTAAAAGCTCTCTACTAAAGCAAAGCTTGAGTTAAAATTTCATTTTTCTATTGTTTATATTTGGCTCTTTTGGATTTGTTGTTACTTAGTTGATAGCGTGTTCGGACATAGGTACCACACTAAAGTTGGAAATCTGTCTCCAAGCACCTGCTGGTATGTTTGAGTAGCTGTACTTGAGCCATCTTCCTCTAGGTTTAACGTGTTCACCATCTTAGACCAACCAGGTCGCCCTTTAGCTCCAAGCACCTGCTGGTATGTTTGAGTAGCTGTACTTGAGCCATCTTCCTCTAGGTTTAACGTGTTCACCATCTTAGACCAACCAGGTCGCCCTTTAGCATCAGATAAGATTCTGGTCAATCGCTAAAACCGGTAAGGTTTAAAAAATATAATAGCATTTTCCAAGTATTTTAGAGTACGACAGCCAAATATTAAATACATGCTATGAGGTATAATATCATCTTACATATTCTAATAAGACTTACGGATTCCTAAGATTTCACAAAGTTAGGTTTTTACCTTCGATCAGCAATAACTAGATATCGGGTCGGCGCGAAAAATACGTCTAGATAAATAACAGCTCACTTGAAACGTGAGCTTTTATTTTGTTTAGTTTGTTTGAAACACAGCCAATGTAAGCACGTTTCACTATGCCGCAGTGTATTCAAAAGATGCAAAAA
>MU158889.1:247417-257524 GCA_015888305.1 Antheraea pernyi | reverse complement strand
AGTGCACTACTTTATATGTAGTATCTACAACCTATATAAAACATAACCTCAAAAAAACTGCAGTCATGGGTCTTCATAATAAATTATTATTCCTGAGGCAATCCTTAGAGAAATTTGGAACGTTTCATCTGCCAGTATATGTTTCCAACCTCATCTTTAGACATGAAACTTATCAACGTAAGCACTACTGTTTTACAATAAAAATAGACCATGCCATTGGTGCTTTCGGACTGAAACTTAGACAAATTCTGCGACTGGTCTATATGCTGTTATTATTTTTCCTTTTACATTCGAAATAATAAGCTATGGGAGTATACGTTCATTCATGTTACATTGTTCCGCTTCTCGTTCAAAACGTAATATATTCGATAAAATTAAAATAATTAATTTTAACACCATGGTAGGAGACACAAAGTTACCTAAGCCCTAATTTATGAGTTTTTATTCTTAACTTTTTGTCAAGTCAAGCCTTTGAAGACGTTACTTATAAGTAAACATTTGTTCCCGTCGCGGACCAAAACGGACTTTGTTAGTCGAGCCTTTTTTAAGATTACCTCGACAGTTTTTCTTCGAACTGTCAACATGTCTGTGAACGGAAACAAGTTATTTTAAGCCCCTGGTTGATATCTTTATGTTTGAACTACGGATATTTATGTTCTATTTCCTTTCATAATAATAAAAAGCGTTAATCGTTATTGAAAATGTTTTGAAAAAAAATCATGGTTTAGTATTATGTTTACGCAAAACTAATCATTTAAAACAGTGATTCCCTGACTTTTTTTCTACAAACCACTTTTAAAATTTAGCTGGGACCCCCAGCACCTACATTTCTGCCATATTCTCAAAACTCGACGAAAAATGAGAAGGTTAGATCTAACTATGAAAATTTGCAAGTCTCGATACGTTGCACTGAATATGGACTTTGCAAGTTTTTAAAAGTAACAGTCGCTTAGTTTTTTTTAATATTATCCGACTACATTGGTAGATTAAGCCAACATTTTAGTTCTTCACTATAGAAATCAGATAAATTTTCGCTTACGAATTGTGAACCCCCATTTTATTTTCACGCCAACGTCTCCCGTAGACCCGCAACATTAAGCATTTAAAATGTAGTAAATAAAAGTAAATTATCTAGTGATACGACTGCTTCTTTAAAAAATTTGTTTGTGACGAATAGACGCTATCTTACTTAATATGCCGACCTTTGATTGGCGCAGTTATATGGCATGCACCTAATCATACGATTATACGTATCCATTTAAAAAACACTGTATTTTCGACGTATTATAAAATTAAGTTACCATTTGTCATAATTATCAACTATATATTAACGAAGCATGTATTAATATGCAGACCTCGATATTGATATCTATTCGTTAATATTTACTGCGGCATTCAATATACACAACAATCTGAGTTTGTTTCTTCAATAATTACGATTTAATAAACAATCCAGCAATTACAAATGCAGATTCAAAATGCAGTCGATCCACAACAACGTGCCAATGAGATTATCGATGATTTGTGTTCGAAAATAAAAAAGGAAAGCAGTTTAGTAAAGACTGCTTTATTTTGACAAATCTTTTAATACATAATTCACCTTTTATTATATTATATACATTACATTCGCTACGTTACCTTGGATCGTGAATAGCAAACTTAAAATCAGCTTATAATTTACACAATTTTGAATATAAAAAATAGCTATAACTGATCAACTTTCGGATATATTATTTTACGAAACACACATTACCTACGTTCAATGTCATACATATTTAGATTGTAATTTAGACACTATAAATAATAAGGTAGTCATTTTAAGGCGGATCCGTTAATAGTAATAATTATATTTCAAAGTTACTACAAACAGAGGAAGTACATGTTTTAACACTTAGCAAATAATTTTGGCCTCATACCGTTCGACCTCGTGTCGATATTTGATCGATTTTATCAGAGTTATGAATCGAGTGACGTCATTCTGAAATTTCATTTTTTTTTTCATTTTTAATGTATGCCAGCTACTTTATTCTGGTTAAGATACTTTTCTTTTTGACGTGATAACGTCTTATAAATCGATGAGCACCGGCTGCACGCACTATAAAGCATAATCCATTGTCACGTTCCGCTCGAGCCGAGCGTGCAAGCGAGAACGCGTAACGAGCGATATAGAGGTGGAATCGGCCTAAACGTTCGGTTTGTGACGCATCTATCTCTCTTCCACTCCATCGGCAGATACCGTCAGAGTCGTTATCATGTAAAATTATCGTCCGTAAATCGAATTTACAAACATCCAATTTTTTGTCATAGGAATTACGTATTACATTTAAATTAATAACTACAGGCAGTCTTAAATATGTTTAATATTCATCGACCCCTTACAACTTATTTTACTCATTACTTACCTTTTATAGAAACGCTTCATGATATATAGCCTATATTTAAAAGTAAAAGTCTCATCAAAATTGGTTCAACTGATGTGGAGATGACTACGGACAAACAACAGACGTTTCAATTTTCTTTATATGTATAGAGTAGCTGTTACATAAAGATATAATTAAAAATATACTGATAACATAATTTTTTTACTATATACTAATTTTGTTTTGATAAAAAAAAACAGACTATAAATTATTAAAGTTTATTATTTTATGTATAAAATGTACAATTTTACTCTAAAATTATTATACTGTGTATTAATATAACTTAAGCTTAGATCAGTGCTAAATGTAAATATCCAATAGCGCTTCTGTACCGTGCCGCATATCGACAGCTATCAAGTGCACGCGTACTGAATAGCTAAATCATATTTCAAATTATAAAATAGTTTATAGGTATTATTATAAAAAGATATTTTATTTTACCAAATAACAAGTATATTTTTGTCTATGTTCAACACATTATTAATATATATTTATTGATCAATTCACAGTCGGCAATCGAGAGCACCTCGCAGTGTATATTCGTACCGAAGTGCAGTGGCTCCATCTGTGGCATCAACGCACAGATCAAAAGTTTCTAGGAAGGTAATTTTTATTCATTTTCTATAAACACCATAGTTATTATACTTAATATTTAATCAACAAATTGGCACAATGAACTATCATTTTCATTACTTATTAAAACGTGTAGTTACCAGCCTATAATTCCTTAAAATTTAGGAAAATGTTTTTTTTATATCATAGGAGGCAAACGAACAGGCGGGGGTTCCACTTGATGTTAAGTGATCACCGCCGTCCATAGACACTAACAACACCAGGGGAATCGCTAATGCGTTGCCAGCCTGTATTTGGAGGACGGGACGAGGAGAGGGGCGGGAGGGGAGGGGAGGTACATGCCAGGGTTCGAACCTGCGAACATCGAAATGATATTCCACCGGTCAAACCACTAGACCACCACGACTTTTATATTAAAGAATACCTAATATGAATTAAAAATAGTAAAAAACTGTTTTAATATCATAGAGACTGAAATGTATATTCATTTATAGGCCGGTGTTAAAGTGGACGCGATGGCAGCACCGAATCCGTTTTGTCCGAACGTGAAAGGCATGTGCTGCCTCATGCTGCTCCTGAACCTCGGACTGATCCTCGTCACGCTCGGCTTCGTCATCGTACTGCAGTTCTTCGAACCGTTATTCGTTTGGTCAGTATTCCCTTATATATACCCTTTGATAATATAGGAAACTATGCTAAGTTATAGACACTTATAGGAAGTTACGTTTTCTTCTAGTTCACTGTGGTTATAACTTTGAACCACAATGTTCCTATTATTTTATATTATACAGGTTTTTGCGTCTCTTAACTTAATACCTCACTTTTAAGTACAACTATTAATATAAGCACATTATACCATTTCACGACATAGGAAACTGTGCTAAGTTTTAGAAACTTATCCGAAGATACATTTTAGTCTAGTTAAAGAAGGAAAGAAGAAAGAAAGAAATATTTTATTAATAATGCATTATTTACAAATATACAAGAGTGGATAAAATATGCACATCGCAGCATTACGAAACGGAATCCAGTTCAGCATATGCTAAAGTATTATGAGAAACACTTAGCGCTGATATTCACCTGGAACCCAATGTAAGTCACGGAGCGATCAATTATGAAATATAGGGAAAACAAGTAACGTAAAAAATAATATTTTACATAATGTATACAGGGGAAGTAAATAAATTAGTAGGATACATAAAACAACATATAAAAGAAGCAATTGCAGGCGTGACTCAAATATATATCTAACAAAAATTAGATGCAAAACCTTATATGTTACCATTGGTTTATATTGTATAGGTTTTTGCGTTCACTCTTAAGTTAAGACCTCAGTACCTCATACTTACCTTTGAGGTTGGTAGGTAGTTAATAAGGGCATTAGAAAGAATGCTACGCGATGTTTTCCTTCAGCGAAAAGTCGAACTAGTAGATTTCGAACTTACGTCAACCGACGTCATGTTCGAACACTCTACGATTAAGCTGGTAGTTACCATAATGAAACTAAGAGTATTGTATCGCTCGTGGGTAAATTAAACATCGTTGGCAGTTTCTTATAAATGTACTAGCGGTTCCGGCGGACGTTTTCCTGTCTTGAAATTAAAAAATATCTTACAATTCATCCACCGCGCTATCTACCGAGCTTATTGGCTATCTCAATAATTCATCAATCCACTTGAACACATACAAAAAAATCATTTTAATCTGTCTAGCCATTTAGGAGAAATTAAGTAACATACATACGGATAAAACAATTATATAGGTATACTAGGGGGCCGGGCGGACGCTGTCCTGCCTTGATAATAAAAAAAAACTAAAATTCAACCGCAGCGTCACCTACCGGCTCCAATCTAAACCATTCTCGGATCCACTCAAACACGCATACAAATATTTCATCAAAATCGGTACAGCCGTTTAGGAGCAGTTCGGTGACATATAAAGATAAAGATTACGTCATTATTCGAATAATTCGACAGAATTCGACATGGGCTATTTTTGCAACGCTATTGTATGTCGTTCCCACGGCCGATGAGTCATTCTTTTTTTATTTTTTATCCAATTAGAATTCTGATTGTAACAAAATAATACTAATACTTTGAGAACAACGTGCAAATCGTTTGTGATTCCAGACATAAAAAATTTAAATGAAGTCACATTGAACATTCCACGGGAACGTTCGGTCATTATAAATCACTTTACTTTTCAAATAACGGTACACGCCATTCCGTCCTAACGCCATTTGTATGTTTCTGAAATAATATTTAAGTTTATATAGATTTATGGTGAAACTGTCACAATGAAAATTTGACCTTAAATATTGCAAATTAATCGACTCCTATTCAAACATACAAATTCAATCTTGATTACTTATTTTTACTAAAAGTTTTGACTTTATATTTTAATAAACGATGCTCTTTATTGTAAACTGGCTTCTGCTCGCGGCTCCGTTTGTCTCTATGTCTATTTGTTCTATCCCTCGAAAACAGCTTTTTTTATCTGGACGAAGTGCACAACACTAAGTCCTTTTCTGTATACCTGTAACTGAGTAACTAAGAATCCTACTTGAAAAACAATTTGAAACGACATTAGAGTTTATTTTCCATAATATCACTCACTTTTTACAATTATTTAATTTAAAATAACAAATTATGTTTTCTATAAACTTCTTCCCACCATAAACAAAACACGACAGAAAAAAACAACACTATGTTATAGACTTCTTAGCCACAGATAAAGAAAATTCTTTCTATACATACGAGTATATGCAAAATTTTATAATTATCGGTTGATTTGTTTACACGTGAAAGCGTAACAAACATATAAAATTTCTTTAGGCGCGTTGAGCGGTATTATTGACAGGAGATAAATTTATAATTTCGCGTAAGTACATGCTAGTAAGCGTGACCGACCGTATTGCGCTTGCGTGGCTTGCAATAGACTAACAACGCGTAGTATAAGAGCCAGTGTACATTTAATATTGATATTTTGTGTCTGAGATTGTGCAGCCTTTCATATATCTGATTTGATTTATAGAATGTACACCTATAATTATTTTTCGAAACGCCAATAGATGTAAAAACCACTCTAATAATAATAATTTCAATTTACAATTTATGAAATTTAAATAATTCATACTACAATAGATTTAAAAATTAAAAATAGAATACAATTATTCCATTGTTTTGAGTTTTCACTTCTGTCAGCAGTACTTATGAGTGCCTCGACATGTTTATTTTATTTTGTAGTAATGATAAATTAACGTTTACAGGATCCTGGGAATCGTTTTCTTGATCTTCGGCTTCATCACGTTAGTGGGCAGTCTCATCTACTGCGTGGTGTTATGCAGAGAAAACCCGTACCCGAGGTATCCGGACGACTTCTACTGGACACATCACTGGTCCAAGACAATCGGGCCTTCCGAAATTCATTACAGTGCCAGCGAAAAACCGTACAGACAAAACGGGCACACCAGTAGATACGGTAACGGTAAATATTCAGATAGAGAAAGCACAAAAGGTTATTCTGACAGAGAAAGTAAATTAAGCAGGTATTGAAATAATGGATAGTTTACTTGGCAACACTTTATACACATTTGCGAACGTATATATGACGTTCGATTTTTGAAAACCCAAAGTTAATGCCGTACAATCGTTTTTCTTGTTTTGCCACGGCAGAAGCATTCGCCAGTGTCATTAGCGTACAGTATAAACGCTATAACACTGTCGCGAAGTTTTTGGCGGGATCTTAGTCTTATTGATTTTATATTTTGTAATATTGGTGGCATTTTACGTAATATAGTTCGATTGTTGTGCCCTAATGAAGTGGATGGGAAATAAGACCACGTAGCATGAATTCTAAGATGACACGAAAATTCCATGGAAAGTTCTAACGAGGGAGCCACCATCTTATTAGAATATTGAAATTATCGCAAAACATTTTTATTGTTATTACTCGACAGTGGCAGTAATAATATGGAAGATTGGTTGCCAAAAAAAAAGTCGCGACACTAAATAAGCGTCATATAATAAAAATAATATTGGAGATATTGTTATATCTTCATTTGTCTATAATTGTATAATCATCCAGTTATAAAAATATGTATATTACACAAGGATTTTAAACACGAATAAAATTTAAATCGGTTTTCTAGAAAATGCTTTACTAATTAAGTTTTGTAGGTAAATGGATGAATTTATCATATTATCATTGTAAAATGACACTTATAGTTTGTATATTATGTGTATCTAATAAAAATGAGTAACGATTTATATCTATATTTACTCTGGAAGGAAAGTAACGTAAAATGTAAATAATAATAGTATAATTTATAGGATTAAAATACATTGAAATGATTGCCATATTAATTATTACTATAATAATTTAAAAGAGTGTATCTTTTTTTAAAGTATTTTGTAAAATTTGTTTCTCAATTTTATAAAATGCCTTAGAAATGTTTAATCAATATATATATATATATAATGTAACGGTCTTTTATTTGTTAATTAATTGGACGCTGATATAAGGAATTGTGTGAAAATGCGTTTTCTTTATATTTGGAAATTTTAAGAAAGGAAGTTTTGTTTTAACTGCGATATAATTGATTTAAGGTGAGATAATAACACTCATATATATACTGGAACGATAATAAAAGCGTACTTAATAAAAATATTGTAACATGCACCGTTCTTTTATTTCCTTGAATTATCCATACAATAGAAAAAGGAGCCTTTTAATCACGTATTTAGCAAGTGAAAAGATATAACAGAAATGGTTAAAATGGTAGTATCGATCTATAGCTTTATCACGATCTTCATATATTTATAGGAAAGGTCATAGTAATTGTAAATTTAAAATAAAGCAATCATCACCAGAGTCTTTTCATTTCTTGAACATCTATTTCGAAGTGATTTTATTCTGTCTTTTTTTTTGTTGTGGAATATATATATATCTATACTAATATTATAAAGAGGTAGAGTTTGTGACGTTGTATGGGGTAATCTCAGGAACTACTGGTCCGATTTCTTTCAGTGTTATATAGCTCATTTATCAGGGAAGGTTATAGGCTATATATCATCACGCTAAGATCCATAGGAGCGGAGCAGCAATGAAGAATGTTGCAAAATCGGGGTATTTTTTTCCTTTTCAAAGCTTCCGCTGCGTTTTATCGCAAAACAAACATTCCACGCTTACGTATTACCGCCCAACGAAGTGGGCACGGGTCGGCTAGTATATATATATATATACTGGGTATTAGGAGACCGCTTCCGAAAACTAAGACAGATGATAGTACTAATGATACCTTTGATGATGGAACGGAAAAAAAATCGATCCTGATTTAAAAAAAATCATATTTTGAAAACGTTTTATTTGTATTATTTACACTCCATCATGTTAGAACAGCTAAATGAAACGACAGTTGCATAAAAAATAATCCGTATCGCTAGAGGCACTAAAATGATTGATACTTCTATTATATAATGTACTCTGTGGTCATAGACACCTCGTGTCAGTATTATGAGATTGTTAATAAAAATAAGAATCTGTATATAAAAGATCATGTTAATTAATCAAAAAGATTTGTCAGAAGTGGGATTCGAACCCACGCCCTCAGAGAGGACCAGAACGCCCTGTACCCATGCTCGACACGGGCAAGTTGCCTTGAGTCTGGCGCCTTAGACCGCTCGGCCATCCTGACATTATGTACAATGGATAAAAATACACTGTCATACCATAATTACAAATGCATCATTCTAAAAAATTTGTTTTCTCAGTGATAACACTATTTGCATTAACATATCTTTTAATTTAGTAGTATATATAGTATAGTATTATCAAATAATCTTTTTATATTATAATACAAAGTCGGTTTTACTGTCTGTCTGGATGTTACCTTATTTCTTTTAAACTACAGAACGGCTGATACGGATTTTACTATCATATGAAAAACTTCTTCCGGAGGTTTATATACATAAAAAAATTATATTATATTTATAAAAATTAGAGAAAAGCGAAGTATTCAAATTTAGTCTTTTTTTCGAACTGACTACGCTATTGACCTAGCTAGGTCTTAACAGCTTCACTGGACTACGGTTCAAATGTAGTCGTAAGATTTATAGGCAATGGTTAGGATGAATAGGATAGTACAGTGAAAATTTAGCTTGTAAAATTCGCACTAAAATAGATTGTGCTATTTCAGACATATTCCTAAAGGAAAACAGATATTTCAGTTTTAATTACATACAACTATAGAGATATAAATTTAGCCATTCTATAAAGATTTAGGTATTTACAGCAGCGTACTTAAAATTGTTGACTGTCGAGTCTCTTAATATTTAATAGTACACAATTAAAATATTTCAATTTATTTATAACTTTTAATTAATATTAATTAAAATATTACAATAGAGTGCAATCAAAAGGAAGTATCTAATCTAAATGTCACTAGGTACAACTAATTAAAAATATTTTCAATTTTATATATCCAATGTTTAGCGAAACGTGGAAGCTGCTGTCTCGCCGCTAATATCAGAAGGTTTGAGATAAGTAAAATATCTGACTCGTCTCGTGTGAAATAGTAAACTCTTTAGCGGCAAGTTTATAAATCCCCTATATTTGACGAAGCAGACGTATTCAAAACCCCGTCCGATCATGATAGTGATTCCGACTCAGGCTCCGATATGGAGCAAGACCCTCCTGCGGAGCAAGACCCTCCTGCGGAAGATGGCTTCACCACCGTCACGCACCGCAAACCGCGCAGTGAGCGCCTAAACTCCTCGTCCGATCTGGAAGGCACGTTGCCTTCCAAAAAGATTGTTAACGTCGATGGCGCGAAGTGCCGAAGACGACGCCAGCGCCCTCTAGACCCGCTTCGCCTCGAGCTGCGGGTTCCGCAGTTTCGGGCAAAAAGACCCGCCCACCGCCCCCCGTTACGATCCAAGACAAAGCGTCTTGGGTCGAGATCTCTAGCTTGCTGGAAACGGCAAGCATCCCTTACACCTCCGCTGTGAATACCGCTGTAGGTATTCAGGTGAAGGTAGCTACTTCCACCGCCCATCGTAACCTCACTCGTTTCCTTCGGGACAACCAGTGGGGTTATTTCACGCACTCTCTCGAA
>MU158889.1:215144-247345 GCA_015888305.1 Antheraea pernyi | reverse complement strand
GTAAGGGGTAATCTCAGGAACTACTGGTCTTTCTTTCAGTGTTATATAGCTCATTTATCAGGGAAGGTTATAGGCTATATATCATCACGCTAAGACCCATAGGAGCGGAGCAGCAATGAAGAATGTTGCAAAATCGGGGTATTTTTTTCCTTTTCAGAGCTTCCGCTGCGTTTTAGCGCAAAACAACCATTCCACGCTTACGTATTACCGCCCAACGAAGTGGGTACGGGTCGGCTAGTATATATATATATATACTGGGTATTAGGAGACCGCTTCCGAAAACTAAGACAGATGATAGTACTAATGATACCTTTGATGATGGGACGGAAAAAAATCGATCCTGATGAAAAAAAAAAACATATTTTGAAAACGTTTTATTTGTATTATTTACAATCCATCATGTTAGAGCAGCTAAATGAAACGACAGTTGCATAAAAAATACTAATTAATCCGTATCGCTAGAGGCACTGACTTAATAAAATGATTGATACCTCGATTATATAATGTACTCTGTGGTCATCGACAACTCGTGTCATTATTATGAGATTGTTAACAAAAATAAGAATCTGTATATAAAAGATTCATGTTAATTAATCAAAAAGATTTGTCAGAAGTGGGATTCGAACCCACGCCCTCAGAGAGGACCAGAACGCCCTGTACCCATGCTAGACACGGGCAAGTTGCCTTGAGTCTGGCGCCTTAGACCGCTCGGCCATCCTGACATTATGTACAATGGATAAAAATACACTGTCATACCATAATTACAAATGCATCATTCTAAAAAAAATGTTTTCTCTAGTGATAACACTATTTGCATTAATATATCTTTTAAGTTAGCAGTCTATATAGTACAGTATTATCAAATAATCTTTTTATATTATAATACAAAGTCGGTTTTACTGTCTGTCTGTGTTACCTTATTTCTTTTAAACTACAAAACGGGTTATTATACCTTTTTTTACTATAATATATAAAACTTCTTCCGGGGGTTTATATATATAACAAATGTATATTATATTTATAAAAATTAGAGAAAAACGACGTATTCAAATGTAGTCTTTTTTTCGAACTGACTATGCTATTTACCTAGCTATGCATAAATAGGTCTTAACAGCTACACTGGACTCTGCTTCAAATGTAGTCGTAAGAAGATTTATAGGCAATGGATAGGATGAATAGGATAGTACAGTGAAAATTTAGCTTGTAAAATTCGCACTAAAATAGATTGTGCTATTTCAGACATATTCCTAAAGGAAAACAGATATTTCAGTTTTAATTACATACAACTATAGAGATATAAATTTAGCCACTCTATAGTTTTAGGTACTTACATAGCGTACTAAAAGTGTTGACTGTCGAGTCTCAATGTTTAATTTAATTTAAATTAATAGTACATAATTAAAATAAATTTCAATTTATTTAAAACTTTTAATTAATATTAATTAAAATATTACAATAGAGTGCAATCAAAAGGAAGTATCCAATCTGAATGTCACTAGGCACAACTAATTAAAAATATTTTCAATTTTATATATCCAATGTTTAGCGAAACGTGGAAGCTGCTGTCTCGCCGCTAATATCAGAAGGTTTGAGACAAGTAAAATATCTGACTCGTCTCGTGTGAAATAGTAAACTCTTTAGCGGCAAGTTTATAAATCCCCTATATTTGACGAAGCAGACGTATTCAAAACCCCGTCCGATCATGATAGTGATTCCGCAAAGAATAAGCGAATAGATAAAGACCCTCCTGCGGAGCAAGACCCTGTTTGAGACAAGTAAAATATCTGACTCGTCTCGTGTGAAATAGTAAACTCTTTAGCGGCAAGTTTATAAATCCCCTATATTTGACGAAGCAGACGTATTCAAAAGAAATGAATACGGAACACATGCAAGGACAAAGAATAAGCGAATAGATAATAAAATTACAAAGGCGCAATAAAAGAATTAAACCAACAAGCAGTGTACATTAAATACGAGGAAAGAACAAGGCAATGTTCCCATGAGGTACGATAAGAATTGCGTAGAAAGAAAATATAAAGGTAACAAAGCGTGTTCGTCACTGTTCGATGCATTTTGGCTTATTCGAAGGAAGTGTATTACGGTAGTGAAGTATCGTGCCAACTCAGCAGAAATTTGTACGATCCATCAATAAATTTGTTATTTATCTGCAAACATCCTGTCTTTAGTCTAATACAAATTTTTATCTTTATTTGTATATTTATATATTTAGTAGATACATTATGTGATATTGTTATACTATACAGTTATAACTTAATGTTGATTTTAATTTTTCTTAAATGCAAATGCAAGAAAAAAATGCTTTCTAGTGTGTATTAACTATGTACAAACCAAAAAGCAACAATAAAATTGATTATATCATACAATTATATACTGAAATCCATTCAAATCATAGTTAATATAGAGCAAGCTAAAGGAATAGACAAAAGTCTTATCTAGTACTATCAAAACTCGATAGAATTTCATATTCACTCGAAAACATTTTCCGAGATATTATTACCCTTTGAGATTCGTGGATAGGTATATTGTCAACTTCTGTTCGAGTTCTCAATTTCTCAAAATATATGTGATTATCGCGTGTCGTAGCAGTATAATAAAACCATAGCTTGAACTATTTCTTACAAGTAATTTTTTTTTGTGTATGATAAGCAAATGTTTAGCTTGAAACGAGATCTGTGCGCTCCTAAAACAGTAAGTTTTAGCTTCAAACAGAAGTTGCGTGCGGATCTCAGTATATAGTATCTTATCTATGCGTGCGGAGTTGTAACAGACCGTTGAAGTTAGTTTCGGCTTCTAACACAAGCTTCTATTTAACATTATGCATATAACCACCTCTCGTAATATTAAATAACGATGTGGTTTAACAAGTTAAGCACATCAAACCTAGATGGTGCTGCTCCCAGAACACACTTTTAGACGCTAGTCAGATTTAGTGATGGTAAGTACGCGCGCCGGTATAATAAAAGTCACAGTCTAATTAATAAACAATTTATCATGAAATATAAACAACAATATGAACGTTTCATTGTATAGTTCATGTTGTTTACTTTCATTTTATTTAATTTCATTATGGGAACTTTTATAACTTGTTTCAAATTTTCAATTGGATTATAAACTATATCATAAATCATAACCGCGTCCTTTCAAGTATTACTTAAACTATAGCTACTTAATTCGATCAGATGGCAGGAACTAGTATGTAAAAAGTACTCTATCACAGATATTAACAAAATCATCACTACATATTACAAAATAAAGTTCTGTCAAGTCTGTATTTTCTGATCTGAACGAATTTTCATGCGGTTTTCACCTGTAGACAAAGTGATTCACGGGGAGGTTTAGATATATAATGTGTCAAGGTTTTTTTATTATCAAGAGGCGACAACGTCCACCGCGCATATAAATAAATTTGATAAACGAATCGCCTTCGAGACCGAGGTGCGCGTGCGCCCTTGTGTATGTTACCTAAAAAACCAAATCGGCTGAGTGCCTTAAGCGCTCGCCTTAGTAGTCCGGTGAAGCTGTGAAGACCCTGCAGGGACAATAGCGTAGTCAGTTCGAGGAAAAAAAAGACGTATTCAAAAGAAATGAATACGGAACACATGCAAGGACAAAGAATAAGCGAATAGATAATAAAATTACAAAGGCGCAATAAAAGAATTAAACCAACAAGCAGTGTACATTAAATACGAGGAAAGAACAAGGCAATGTTCCCATGAGGTACGATAAGAATTGCGTAGAAAGAAAATATAAAGGTAACAAAGCGTGTTCGTCACTGTTCGATGCATTTTGGCTTATTCGAAGGAAGTGTATTACGGTAGTGAAGTATCGTGCCAACTCAGCAGAAATTTGTACGATCCATCTATAAATTTGTTATTTATCTGCAAACATCCTGTCTTTAGTCTAATACAAATTTTTATCTTTATTTGTATATTTATATATTTAGTAGATACATTATGTGATATTGTTATACTATACAGTTATAACTTAATGTTGATTTTAATTTTTCTTAAATGCAAATGCAAGAAAAAAATGCTTTCTAGTGTGTATTAACTAGCTATGTACAAACCAAAAAACAACAATAAAATTGATTATATCATTCAATTATATACTGAAATCCATTCAAATCATAGTTAATATAGAGCAGGCTAAAGGAATAGACAAAAATATTATCTGGTACTATCAAAACTCGATAGAATTTCATACTCGCTCGAAAACATTTTCCGAGATATTATTACCCTTAGAGATTCGTGGAAAGGTATATTGTCAACTTCTGTTCGGGAGTTCTCAATTTCTCACAAAATATGTGATTATCGCCTGTCGTAGCAGTATAATAAAACCATAGCTTGAATTATATCTTACAAGTAATATTTTTTTTGTGTATGATAAGCAAATGTTTAGCTTGAAACGAGATCTGTGCGCTCCTGATACAGTAAGTTTTAGCTTCAAACAGAAGTTTCGTGCGGAGTTGTAACAGACACATGAAGTTAGTTTCGGCTTCTAACATAAGTTTCTTATTTTTTCGAACTGACTACGTTATTGACCAAGCAAGGTCTTAACAGCTTCACCGGACTACTAACATAAGTTTCTATTTATACATTATGCCTATAACCACAACCCCACGTAATATTAAATAACGATGTGGTTTAAAAAGTTAAGCACATCAAACCTAGATGGTGCTGCTCACAGAACACACTTTTAAACGCTAGTAAGATTTAGTGATGAGTAAACGCGCCGGTATAATAAAAATCACCGTGTAATCAATAAACAATTTATTATGAAATATAAACAATAATGAACGTTTTATTGTATAGTGCATGTTGTTTACTCTGACTTTCTTATCATAATTTAATTATATGAACTTTTATAACTTGTTTCAAATTTTCAATTGGATTATAAACTATATTATAAATCATTACCGCGTCCTTTCAAGTGTAACTAAAACTATAGCTACTTAATTCGATCACTTTTTTCTTTCGAACTGACTACGCTATTGACCAAGCAAGGTCTTAACAGCTTCTTCACCGGGCTACGTTACAAAGTTCTCTGCCCCGTCTGTCTTTTCATGATAAACTCAAAAACGACTGAACGAATTTTCATTCGATTTTCACCAATAGACAAAGTGATTCACGGGGAGGTTTAGATATATAATATGTCAAGGTTTTTTTATTATCAAGAGGCGACACGTCCACCGCGCATAATAAATTGAAATATTTACATTTCTATCAATAAAGTTAGAGTAGATCATGCTGATCTCATAATACCATATATATTAAAACAAAATCGTATCAAAACTATACACAACAGTGACGTCATAGACACAGTAAAGGTACGAACAAAGTTTCATATATGTTTTTTTATCATACGAGGCATACGAACGGCTGGGGCACCTGATATTAAGTGATCACCGCCGTCTATAGACACTTGCAACACCAGGGGAGTCGCAAATGCGTTGTCAGCCTGTATTTAGGGGGAGGGAAGCGGTAGATGAGGATGTATATATCTATATATATATATAAATTACGTTTAAAAATGAATTAAATCCAAATTGAATAGTTCATGTAAGTGCTTTTTTTCTCAAATTCAGATTTTTATACACGGAAAAGAATAAATTTTGCCCTTTTAAAACCTTCCTAATTTACACATACAAATTTAAAAGATATTGAAAAATAACGTCAATTATTAGCATCGGCTATAATTGGATTGGGCTTATTTCGAAAGGTCTCATATATTTCAATAAATTTCGATTTATATCCGAAATATACATAACTCGTTATTTATGAAATGTGTCCGAATGTGTCAGACCGTGTATAGTTTTGAAAACGCATGTTATTGTAAATTGAAATATTAAATTAATCCGTTAATCACTGCCCGAAGATTCACTAATATTGAAATCTGACTCGGAATCACTGTCCAGTTTCTTCTTTGACTTCTTCTTAGGATTCGCAGGTTTCTTTTTACCCTTGAAAATCGAAATAACAGAATTAAGCACGTTTTCACTTAAATCGGTCTTATCCATTAGTTAATCAGTTTCGATAGAGAATAATCTATCTGTCGTCTGTCTGTCTGTTTGTTTGCGATAAACAAACGTTAGACAACACTCGCCCCTTTACCGAATGTGCCACAAAGACAATAATATACAATCTTTGATATTTTACATTGTTCTTTAGCCTCAATAAAATCTCAATTGGAAAAAAATTGTACTTAAATTTTTTTTAGCTTCATTTTTATACATTTTCTTTGAATATTTAAACTTTATTTAAATGGTTTTGAGCTGTCGTATATTGTGCACGTTAGTTTCACATCTAGTTGGTTACATTAGTCACAACTTATCATATCAGTGATAACAGAATCAAACTCTTTTGTAACCAGTTTTATAAGAAAAAAAAAACAAAAAAAAAAAAACTCAATAACTACTTAACGGATTTTCATGCGGTTTTCACTAGTAGGTAAAGTCATTAGGTATGTAATCATAGTTTATTTTATTGTCAGGGCTGAACAATGTCCTTCAGGTTCGCTAGCAAATAATAATAAAGAAGATAAACAAATTACTTTAACTATGCCAAATTTCACGTTCATCCGTTTGTCCAATTCCCTTAAAAAGGGGTACAAAGTTTTAGCTTTACGTATTAATATATATGATATCACCTTGATTTGTTTATAATGACATATGTGACCTCTCTGTGATGCTAAATAAAGGTCATGTCGTGAACTACCTAAATAATATAATATAATGTAACATATTCCAACACAATGAAACAATCTAAGTATAAGAAAATTATGAAAAGACCATCAGAAAAAATAATTTGTTAAATTCAATTACATAAATCGGAACTCTTATACTTTTTTTATTTTTATTTTTTTTAACAGAAAGGACAGGATACAGTTTTATAAGTCACTGATATAAAATAATCATCAGAAAGGATTACCATATTAAAAATAATTAATAGAAAAAAAAACGAGAATCCTATTAATCTAAAGTACCAGTTACCGTTTCAAAGAAAATCATAGACTATTTTATGGAAACAAAAAAAAAAGTTTCAGACTAAAAAAGCGTAAAGAGAACTAACACAAAAAAAAAATAACGAAAGACTTCACTATAAGTAACACATAAACATTTAAATTGAAATATTTACATTTCTATCAATAAAGTTAGAGTAGATCATGCTGATCTCATAATACCATATATATTAAAACAGTATCGTATCAAAACTATACACAACAGTGACGTCATAGACACAGTAAAGGTACGAACAAAGTTTCATATATGTTTTTTTTATCATATGAGGCATACGAACGGGTGGGGCACCTGATATTAAGTGATCACCGCCGTCTATAGACACTTGCAACACCAGGGGAGTCGCAAATGCGTTTTCAGGCTGTATTTAGGGGGAGGGAAGCGGTAGATGGGGATATATATATATCTATAGACACTTGCAACACCAGGGGAGTCGCAAATGCGTTGTCAGCCTGTATTTAGGGGGAGGGAAGCGGTAGATGAGGATGTATATATCTATATATATATATAAATTACGTTTAAAAATGAATTAAATCCAAATTGAATAGTTCATGTAAGTGCTTTTTTTCTCAAATTCAGATTTTTATACACGGAAAAGAATAAATTTTGCCCTTTTAAAACCTTCCTAATTTACACATACAAATTTAAAAGATATTGAAAAATAACGTCAATTATTAGCATCGGCTATAATTGGATTGGGCTTATTTCGAAAGGTCTCATATATTTCAATAAATTTCGATTTATATCCGAAATATACATAACTCGTTATTTATGAAATGTGTCCGAATGTGTCAGACCGTGTATAGTTTTGAAAACGCATGTTATTGTAAATTGAAATATTAAATTAATCCGTTAATCACTGCCCGAAGATTCACTAATATTGAAATCTGACTCGGAATCACTGTCCAGTTTCTTCTTTGACTTCTTCTTAGGATTCGCAGGTTTCTTTTTACCCTTGAAAATCGAAATAACAGAATTAAGCACGTTTTCACTTAAATCGGTCTTATCCATTAGTTAATCAGTTTCGATAGAGAATAATCTATCTGTCGTCTGTCTGTCTGTTTGTTTGCGATAAACAAACGTTAGACAACACTCGCCCCTTTACCGAATGTGCCACAAAGACAATAATATACAATCTTTGATATTTTACATTGTTCTTTAGCCTCAATAAAATCTCAATTGGAAAAAAATTGTACTTAAATTTTTTTTAGCTTCATTTTTATACATTTTCTTTGAATATTTAAACTTTATTTAAATGGTTTTGAGCTGTCGTATATTGTGCACGTTAGTTTCACATCTAGTTGGTTACATTAGTCACAACTTATCATATCAGTGATAACAGAATCAAACTCTTTTGTAACCAGTTTTATAAGAAAAAAAAAACAAAAAAAAAAAACTCAATAACTACTTAACGGATTTTCATGCGGTTTTCACTAGTAGGTAAAGTCATTAGGTATGTAATCATAGTTTATTTTATTGTCAGGGCTGAACAATGTCCTCCAGGCTCGCTAGCAATTAATAATAAACAAGATAAACAAATTACTGATGTTCACATACCTTTTTACTATCGAATATGCTGTCATCATCATCATCGCTGTCCTGGCTGAGCATCACCTTGGCCGGTCTCTTCTTCGTCTTCTTGTCCTGGCTGTCGACGTTCATCAGCTTACGTTTCGGAGCCGGTTTCTTCTTCACCGGCTCCGGAGGCTCATCATCGTCACTGGAGACGAGCGTCGCCGGGTGCGAATTCGAGTTATGATTCGACTTCGCTTTCTCAGACTCGTCTTTCTTCGTGTCCTCGATCAGCGAATCGAATAGACAATCTGTTATTTAAAAAAAAAAACCGTATTCAATTAGACCGGAGGTTCCCAGACTTTTTTCTCATAGATCACTTCTAGATGAAATCTAATGTGTATGAACTTTTTAGATCTTTGCGAATAAAATTGTTGTCTAAGAATAAGTAACAAAATACATTTATATCTTTTTTAGAAATGTTATTCTTTTTGAACAAGCTTCACTGCTAAAGTACTGGGTCCAAAGACCTAATTAAGAAAATCAGATGAGGGTCATTGAAAAATGTTACTAAAACAAAAAAAAAAAAAACAAAAAACTACCAGAGTCCATTTCAGCCGGTTTCTTTCCAGGATTTTTCTTCACGTTAAAGTCATCATCGTCATCGTCATCGCTGAGGGAGAGAGCTCGGGGCGCGTCTGCTTCCGACTCTACCTTGTTGTCGAGCAACTCTACGTCCGAATCCGATGCGGATCCGTCCGAACCGTCTTCATACGAGGCATACGAACGGCTGGGGCACCTGATATTAAGTGATCACCGCCGTCTATAGACACTTGCAACACCAGGGGAGTCGCAAATGCGTTGTCAGCCTGTATTTAGGGGGAGGGAAGCGGTAGATGAGGATGTATATATCTATATATATATATAAATTACGTTTAAAAATGAATTAAATCCAAATTGAATAGTTCATGTAAGTGCTTTTTTTCTCAAATTCAGATTTTTATACACGGAAAAGAATAAATTTTGCCCTTTTAAAACCTTCCTAATTTACACATACAAATTTAAAAGATATTGAAAAATAACGTCAATTATTAGCATCGGCTGTACTTCACAGGTTTTAGCGTTTGATAAGCGATTTTAGGGCGATAAACTCAAAAACTACAGAAAGGATTTTAATAGATTGTTAAAGATTTATTTATAATCAGTGCGAGATAATGTCTGCCAGGCCCACTAGTATTATAATATCTAGTTTTGAATATTTTTTAAAAAGTACGAATATTAAACCGTGAACCCTGAAAAATGTGATTAAATTATGTGAAAAGGTTTGGTATATATTTCAATAAATTTCGATTTATATCCGAAATATACATAACTCGTTATTTATGAAATGTGTCCGAATGTGTCAGACCGTGTATAGTTTTGAAAACGCATGTTATTGTAAATTGAAATATTAAATTAATCCGTTAATCACTGCCCGAAGATTCACTAATATTGAAATCTGACTCGGAATCACTGTCCAGTTTCTTCTTTGACTTCTTCTTAGGATTCGCTGGTTTCTTTTTACCCTTAAAAATCGAGATAACAGAATTAAGCAGGTTTCACTGAAATTGGTCTTATCCATTAGTTAATCAGTTTCGATAGAGAATAATCTATCTGTCGTCTGTCTGTCTGTCTGTTTGTTTGCGATAAACAAACGTTAGTTTTAAATTACTTAATCACCTTAGTGGCAGCTCTCCGAGCGTTAGACCTCTCCCGAGGAGCGGGAGCCACCTCCACCACGTCAGCCTCGGAGCCGGAACCCTCGCCTGAACTACTGCCGCTGAATGTTAACTTCTTCTGTTAAAGTAATGCATCACATTATTTCATCAGTTCTTTTTTAAATTCTAAAAAAACTTCTGTCCGAGGCTTCTTTTGCGTTAAGTTGATCGGTAGAGTAAATAAACAAACAACTCACTCTCGCATTTATATGTATTAGTTGACATGCATTTATATTAGATGGTATGCACTCAGATTTGATATTACAGAGAACTAAAATATTACTACTAGCTATGTAAGAGGGATTCACTCGCGTTTAACTTGTAAAATTTTAAATTATAGTCAACGTTGTTAGGTAAATTTAAAGGCTTTTTAAGGTTAAAGCATATAAAAAAATCCAAATATTTGGGTGATTTTCAGTAAGTTGTAATACGGTAGCAAATAGCGGTACAGTAAAAACAAAAAAAATTAAACTGTAGATTCTACTGTAATATGTAGATAATTATTATCTAATGTTTGGACTATGTGAAAAGTTTTAGATCTACGGGTTCAAAAGCATCCTCCGAAAACCATCGAAGAAAAATGCCAAATTTATGCACATCTTAATAAAAACGGTCTATGGGCTCAATTTTTTTAAATAATCTAACCCTAATAATGCTCTCAAGAATTCTTCTGAAACCCTATATCTAAAACTGTTCCATAGTCGTATCTAAAAATCAGACACTCGAAGCTAAAATTTGCTTTTTATTAGTGTACGGCCTTTCGCTGCCAAATCTGGCCTTTTGATCACCAAAAGCTACGATTTTTTTAATATACCTTAACTTTCACGGCTAATGTATTTACTAATTTCCCAACATATAGTCGCTTTCAAACATACGCCGTTTAGGCAGTCGGTTATTATTTCATGTTTCGAGTATGTTAGAATATTCAATAGGTATGTTGTTATATTTTAAAATGAGCTAAGTGCAATTTTAATCTTCCATTGTTTTTAAGATTTCCAGTTTGTATATACCGAGAACGAAATTCAAATTGTGCCGTTCATAAGGTCTTTAGTTTCTTTTTATAATCTTCATATTTTACATGTACAAAATTTTAAGATCTTGAAAAATAATCTATACTGATATTATAAAGAGGTATAGTTTGTGAATTTGTGACATTGTGAGTTTGCGACGTTGTAGGATGTAAGCTCAGGAACTATAGGTCTGATTTGAAAAATTATTTCAGTGTTATATAGCTCATTTATGAAGGAAGGTTATAGGCTATATATCATCACGCTAAGACCAATAGGAGCGGAGCACCAATGAAGAATGTTTCAAAATCGGGTTTTTTTTCTCTTGAGAACTTCCGCTGTGTGTTAGCGTTAACCCAAAGTAACTATTCCACGCGAACGAAGTCGCGAGCAAAGGCTAGTGTAAAATATCCTAATATTTTACACTACCTTCACTAGTCTCTTAAGACTAAATTCGGATTTCACTAATTTTGAGATGTAACGACTCAAATATCTTTACATGTGCAGAATGGACTAAGCCAAAAATGATTTATGAGCACTACAACAGGTGTTTGTAATAAGTTTTAACTTAATCACGACACACCATCTGCTCTCTATCCGTGTTATTAGACAAAAAAAAGTATACAAAAAAGTAAAATACCCATTGAACTTTTACTTTAAAAAAGTCTGATCACAAAAGAGTGTCTTACCTTTGTTTACAAATGAGCATTATTTTAATTTAAATACTTTCTAACACTTGTCTAAGTTGAGTTAGAAAAGTGACTCAGTGATAAAGATACCTCAAAGTTAGAAAAGTGACTCAGTGAGAAAGAAACCTCAAAGTTAGAAAAGTGACTCAGTGATAAAGATACCGAACAGTATAACAGTGATTTTTTTTTTTAATATGTACTTCATAGGTTTTAGCGTTTGATAAGCGGTTTTAGCGCGATAAACTCAAAAACTACAGAAAGGATATTTAAAGATTTATTTATAATCAGGGCGAGATGTCTGCCAGGCCCGCTAGTATTATAATATCTAGTTATGAATATTTTTTTAAAGTACGAATATTAAACCGTGAACCTTGAAAAATGTGATTAAATTATGTGGAAAGGTTTGGCTAAAATATTTTGTTTTAAATTAATAAGTCCTTCGAACGACCATTGTAAAAAACATTTTGTCGCAAAAATAACAATTTTTATAAACTTAATTATTGGCAGCGACTACTTTATAATAAAATAATTAAATTGTATGGCCTAGTGAGAAATGGGGTTCCACTTTATGTGATCTCAGCCAGATCCAATCCGGTGATGCTGTTATCAATATATAATATAGAATAATTAAATGTTTTTTTTAAATTACTTAATCACCTTAGTGGCAGCTCTCCGAGTGTTAGACCTCTCCCGGGGAGCGGGAGCCACCTCCACCACGTCTGCCTCGGAGCCGGAACCCTCGCCTGAACTACTGCCGCTGAACGTTAACTTCTTCTGTTAAAGTAATGCATCACATTATTTCATCAGTTCTTTTTTAAATTCTAAAATAACTTCTGTCCGAGGCTTCTTTTGGGTTAAGTTGATCGGTAGAGTAAATAAACAAACAACTCACTCTCGCATTTATATGTATTAGTTGACATGCATTTATATTAGATGGTATGCACTCAGATTTGATATTACAGAGAACTAAAATATTAGCTAAATAATAGCTAGTAGCTATGTAAGAGGGATTCACTGGTGTTTAACTTGTAAAATTTTAAATTATAGTCAATGTTGTTAGGTAAATTTAAAGTTCACACAAAGTACGGCTTTTTAAGGTTAAAGCATATAAAAAAATCCAAATATTTGGGTGATTTTCAGTAAGTTGTGATTTAGCAGCAAATAGCCATACAGTAAAAACGAAAAAAATTAAACTGTAGCCATATGTAGATAATTAATATCTAATGTTTGGATTCGACTATGTGAAAAGTTTTAGATCGATGGCTTCAAAAGCATCTTCAGAAAACCATCAAAGAAAAATCAAGTTTTTGCACATCTTAAAAACAGTCTTTGGGCTCAATTTTTTTTAATAATCTAACCCTAATGATTTCTCTGAAACCTTATATCTGTTACATAAAACTTATAAACTTATATAAAACTATTCCATAGTCGTATTTAAAAATCAGACACTCGAAGCTACAATATGCTTTTTATTAGTGTACGGCCATTCGCTGCCAAATCTGGCCTTTTGATCACCCAAAACTTCGTTTTTTTTTATATACCTTAACTTTTGTGGCTAATGTATTTACTATTTACCAACATATATTCGGTTCCAAACATACGCCATTTAGGCAGTCGGTTATTATTTCATTTCGGGCATGTCAAAATATTCAATAAATATGTCGTTACATTTTTAAATGGGCTAAGTCCAATTTTAATTGTTCAATTTTTTTTTATATTTCCAATTTTCATACACCGAGAATAAAATTCAAATTTTGGTGTTCATAAGGTCTTTAGTTTTTTTCTGATCTTCATATTTTACACGTACAAAATTTTCAAAAGATCTTGATAAATAATTTATACTAATATTATAAAGAGGTATAGTTTGTGAATTTGTGACATTGTGAGTTTGCGACGTTGTAGGGTGTAAGCTCAGGAACTACTGGTCCGATTTGAAAAATTATTTAAGTGTTATATAGCTCATTTATCGAGGAAGGTTATAGGCTATATATCAACAACATCATATATATACCAATAGGAGCGTAGCACCAATGAAGAACGTTTCAAAATCGGGGTTTTTTTTTCTCTTGAGAACTTCCGCTGTGTGTTAACGTTAACCCTAAGTAACTATTCCACGCGAACGAAGTCGCGAGCAGAGGCTAGTGTAAAATATTAGGAGACTAAATTCGGATTAAGCTCATTTTTAGATGTAAATGAGATGTAATATAAAGGTACTCAAAATCTTTACATAAGCAGAATGGATTAAGCCAAAAAAATGATTTATGAGCACTACAACAGGTGTTGGTAATAAGTTTTAACTTAATCACGACACACCATCTGCTCTCTATCCGTGTTATTACCAAAAAAAGTTAAGTACGCATTGAAATTTTTACTTCATCTCATCACATAAGTCTCATCACAAAAGAGTGTCTTACCTTTGTTTACAAATGGGCAATTTAAATACTTTCTAACTCTTGTCTAAGTTGACAGTTCTTATTCTATTGTTGTAATTAACTGTACCTCTATATTATGCCGGCAAAAGAAGTTTCATAGTAAATTATGGATTTCGTTGGTATAATTCATTTGGAAGAAGTAAATAAATTAAACATTCACAAGTAAATCATAACTATTTGACACTATTGACATCTGACGGTGTATTGAATCTATCATTATATTGTTGTTCCATCTTACGCACTTGACGTAATATATAAATCTTATAAATTGCTACTTTATTTATTTTATACATCATTTTCTTTTAACTAAAATATCACAATAATGAATAACCAATTTAACGTGATAATAAGTAAATTGACTTAATGAAGATCAGGATAAAAATATTATATATAAATTTGAATTGTTTGCAAAATATCTGTATAGAATGGAATTTTTTTGAATTATGAGATCGAATGGAAGGAATGCCATTCAGAGTTGCTTGAATAAAAAACATAAATCAGATGTTTAGGTAGAGACCGCTTGGACAAGTTTTTGTAATAAACGACTTTAAACATGACTTCAACTAAGTTTTAAATTTTAGGTACTGCTTAGTAAAACTCGAGGTATACCAGTTTTAATTTTTGTTTTTGTAATAAGACCGTATATATTTAATACATTTTTTCTTGTTATATAATGCTCATGTAACGCGTCAAGGGAAGTGACTCATATCAAATTGCGATCAACCCTCTCTCCTTCTCCCTCTCTGTCTTATATCGCCAATTAAGAGTTATCTTTTTGCGAAATCAACAAGATGGATAAAAAAATACTAAAAAGCAAAACATACCTTCTTCGATTCCTTCTTAAACGTCAGCTTCGTCTGTTTCAACCCGTCGGCGCCTTTCTCGGGCTTCTCGGGTTTCTCCGGTTTCTCTGCTTTCTCCTTCTTCACCCGCGCCTTCGGTTTCTTCTCACCGCTAGAAGGACTAATTGCAGTCGGATCGTCCTGATTATAAATAAAAAAATGTAAATAATTATATTATTAACTTTGATAGTTATTCTATCATCATTTAAATATATACAAGTGCTGGTCCAGTGGTAGATAATATGATGTGATATTCGATCGTAGAGAAAAAAAAATCTCATTTTTTTATTGACAACACTAGAGCTCAACAATAGCTACCAAATATTTGGGTGATTTTCAGTAAGTTGTGATTTAGCAGCAAATAGCCATACAGTAAAAACGAAAAAAATTAAACTGTAGCCATATGTAGATAATTAATATCTAATGTTTGGATTCGACTATGTGAAAAGTTTTAGATCGATGGCTTCAAAAGCATCTTCAGAAAACCATCAAAGAAAAATCAAGTTTTTGCACATCTTAAAAACAGTCTTTGGGCTCAATTTTTTTTAATAATCTAACCCTAATGATTTCTCTGAAACCTTATATCTGTTACATAAAACTTATAAACTTATATAAAACTATTCCATAGTCGTATTTAAAAATCAGACACTCGAAGCTACAATATGCTTTTTATTAGTGTACGGCCAAGTTAAGGTATATAAAAAAAAACGAAGTTTTGGGTGATCAAAAGGCCAGATTTGGCAGCGAATGGCCGTACACTAATAAAAAGCATATTGTAGCTTCGAGTGTCTGATTTAATTTTCATACACCGAGAATAAAATTCAAATTTTGGTGTTCATAAGGTCTTTAGTTTTTTTCTGATCTTCATATTTTACACGTACAAAATTTTCAAAAGATCTTGATAAATAATTTATACTAATATTATAAAGAGGTATAGTTTGTGAATTTGTGACATTGTGAGTTTGCGACGTTGTAGGGTGTAAGCTCAGGAACTACTGGTCCGATTTGAAAAATTATTTAAGTGTTATATAGCTCATTTATCGAGGAAGGTTATAGGCTATATATCAACAACATCATATATATACCAATAGGAGCGTAGCACCAATGAAGAACGTTTCAAAATCGGGGTTTTTTTTTCTCTTGAGAACTTCCGCTGTGTGTTAACGTTAACCCTAAGTAACTATTCCACGCGAACGAAGTCGCGAGCAGAGGCTAGTGTAAAATATTAGGAGACTAAATTCGGATTAAGCTCATTTTTAGATGTAAATGAGATGTAATATAAAGGTACTCAAAATCTTTACATAAGCAGAATGGATTAAGCCAAAAAAATGATTTATGAGCACTACAACAGGTGTTGGTAATAAGTTTTAACTTAATCACGACACACCATCTGCTCTCTATCCGTGTTATTACCAAAAAAAGTTAAGTACGCATTGAAATTTTTACTTCATCTCATCACATAAGTCTCATCACAAAAGAGTGTCTTACCTTTGTTTACAAATGGGCAATTTAAATACTTTCTAACTCTTGTCTAAGTTGACAGTTCTTATTCTATTGTTGTAATTAACTGTACCTCTATATTATGCCGGCAAAAGAAGTTTCATAGTAAATTATGGATTTCGTTGGTATAATTCATTTGGAAGAAGTAAATAAATTAAACATTCACAAGTAAATCATAACTATTTGACACTATTGACATCTGACGGTGTATTGAATCTATCATTATATTGTTGTTCCATCTTACGCACTTGACGTAATATATAAATCTTATAAATTGCTACTTTATTTATTTTATACATCATTTTCTTTTAACTAAAATATCACAATAATGAATAACCAATTTAACGTGATAATAAGTAAATTGACTTAATGAAGATCAGGATAAAAATATTATATATAAATTTGAATTGTTTGCAAAATATCTGTATAGAATGGAATTTTTTTGAATTATGAGATCGAATGGAAGGAATGCCATTCAGAGTTGCTTGAATAAAAAACATAAATCAGATGTTTAGGTAGAGACCGCTTGGACAAGTTTTTGTAATAAACGACTTTAAACATGACTTCAACTAAGTTTTAAATTTTAGGTACTGCTTAGTAAAACTCGAGGTATACCAGTTTTAATTTTTGTTTTTGTAATAAGACCGTATATATTTAATACATTTTTACTTGTTATATAATGCTCATGTAACGCGTCAAGGGAAGTGACTCATATCAAATTGCGATCAACCCTCTCTCCTTCTCCCTCTCTGTCTTATATCGCCAATTAAGAGTTATCTTTGTGCGAAATCAACAAGATGGATAAAAAAATACTAAAAAGCAAAACATACCTTCTTCGATTCCTTCTTAAACGTCAGCTTCGTCTGTTTCAACCCGTCGGCGCCTTTCTCGGGCTTCTCGGGTTTCTCCGGTTTCTCTGCTTTCTCCTTCTTCACCCGCGCCTTCGGTTTCTTCTCACCGCTAGAAGGACTAATTGCAGTCGGATCGTCCTGATTATAAATAAAAAAATATAAATAATTATATTATTAACTTTGATAGTTATTCTATCATCATTTAAATATATACAAGTGCTGGTCCAGTGGTAGATAATATGATGTGATATTCGATCGTAGAGAAAAAAAAATCTCATTTTTTTATTGACAACACTAGAGCTCAACAATAGCTACTAAAGAAAAAAGGAATGTAGAAAATCGGCTGTGAAACAGAAGAGGGAGAATTTCTTAACTATTTTCCCACCGCTGATTTATATATATATAACAAAACTTATGATATGAAATCTACTTTATAAGTATTAATTACTCTGTTACTTATTTCTGCCTACAGAAGATTACTGTAAATGAAACGTCAAATTTAGTAACTTTGTGACAGTAGTGTTCCCATTAACAAACATAGATTATTGTTTGATATACAAAAATCAACAATATCAATAAACAGTGCTTTAGTCTACATATTATATCAGTATAAGTAGAGTGATATATATTTAATAGTCGCAAGATGTCTCTTTTATATTATAAGAAATTTGGTCAACTTGTCACTTTGTCAACTTTGGTCATTGGCAAGGATAGCTAATTTTCATGTTGCAGTATTACAAATATTAAAGTTACTATGTTACAAATTTTGAAGTTACAAATGATACAGTTATATCGTTACAAATGTTTAAGTTACAATTTTACAATTGATACAGTTATTTTCGAACCGACAACGCTATTGACCTAGCAGGAATTCGCTGCCAAATCTGGCCTTTTGATCACCCAAAACTTCGTTTTTTTTTATATACCTTAACTTTTGTGGCTAATGTATTTACTATTTACCAACATATATTCGGTTCCAAACATACGCCATTTAGGCAGTCGGTTATTATTTCATTTCGGGCATGTCAAAATATTCAATAAATATGTCGTTACATTTTTAAATGGGCTAAGTCCAATTTTAATTGTTCAATTTTTTTTTATATTTCCAATTTTCATACACCGAGAATAAAATTCAAATTTTGGTGTTCATAAGGTCTTTAGTTTTTTTCTGATCTTCATATTTTACACGTACAAAATTTTCAAAAGATCTTGATAAATAATTTATACTAATATTATAAAGAGGTATAGTTTGTGAATTTGTGACATTGTGAGTTTGCGACGTTGTAGGGTGTAAGCTCAGGAACTACTGGTCCGATTTGAAAAATTATTTAAGTGTTATATAGCTCATTTATCGAGGAAGGTTATAGGCTATATATCAACAACATCATATATATACCAATAGGAGCGTAGCACCAATGAAGAACGTTTCAAAATCGGGGTTTTTTTTTCTCTTGAGAACTTCCGCTGTGTGTTAACGTTAACCCTAAGTAACTATTCCACGCGAACGAAGTCGCGAGCAGAGGCTAGTGTAAAATATTAGGAGACTAAATTCGGATTAAGCTCATTTTTAGATGTAAATGAGATGTAATATAAAGGTACTCAAAATCTTTACATAAGCAGAATGGATTAAGCCAAGTGATTAAGTTAAAACTTATTACCAACACCTGTTGTAGTGCTCATAAATCATTTTTTTGGCTTAATCCATTCTGCTTATGTAAAGATTTTGAGTACCTTTATATTACATTTTCTTAACTATTTTCCCACCGCTGATTTATATATATATAACAAAACTTATGATATGAAATCTACTTTATAAGTATTAATTACTCTGTTACTTATTTCTGCCTACAGAAGATTACTGTAAATGAAACGTCAAATTTAGTAAATTTGTGACAGAAGTGTTCCCATTAACAAACATAGATTATTGTTTGATATACAAAAATGAACAATATCAATAAACAGTGTTTTAGTCTACATATTATATCAGTATAAGTAGAGTGATATATATTTAATAGTCGCAAGATGTCTCTTTTATATTATAAGAAATTTGGTCAACTTGTCACTTTGTCAACTTTGGTCATTGGCAAGGATAGCTAATTTTCATGTTGCAGTATTACAAATATTAAAGTTACTATGTTACAAATTTTGAAGTTACAAATGATACAGTTATATCGTTACAAATGTTTAAGTTACAATTTTACAATTGATACAGTTATTTTCGAACCGACAACGCTATTGACCTAGCAGGACCTTAACAGCTTTACCGGACTACTAAGGCGAGCGATTAAGGAACTCAGCCGATTTTATTTTTAAAACTAGCTCAAGGGTGCACGACGCACCTCGGCTTGGGCTGTTGCCTAGTTCATTCAAAAACGCGAATCTTACCGAGCTAAACTAAGCTACATATTCATACATATATAAGTTATTGAAATATATATATATATATACCTTAATAATTCGTATAGACGCAGTTATATTATTGTAAATATTTATGTTGTAATGCTAAAATATCAATGTTGCAAATATTAAAATTACTGACAATAGAACAAAAAATTTAGAGATTCATACCGGATCATACTCCTTCTTGATCTCCTTCCTGGTTTTGGCCTTCTCAGCGGCTTGGATCCTCTTGATAAGATCCTCTGAAATCTTGGGCTCGACGCGTCGCCCGTTCTCCGAAGGTATGATATCGTATAGGGACTTACGATTCTTCTTGTTCGCCTGTACGTTTAAATAATACATTTAACGGGTAACTGACATTTTAATGAAAATAAATAATCTTCTATACATATAATAACAATGTAACGTAACGTGGCTGTAGTTTTTACATTTTGATTTAAAAAAAGAGTATGTGTACTTATGTACACGCGTTAGAAATTATACTTCTTTGGGGTAACAGGATAAAAAAATCTTTTCAAAAATTGTATCTTTCGCCTTATTCTACGTTTGTAGAAAAATTACACTAAGAATAGAAAAAGTTGACTGTAGCTGGAACTCAGGGTGTCGGTTTTTCGTGACGGTGTGCGCACGCATCGTTAAAATTTACTCACATCATTTGGTCCCTAACGCGCCAAAAGCAATATATCTTCAAAAACATTACAGGTGTCTAAAAATCAGTAGTGTTCCCATTAACAAACATAGATTATTGTTTGATATACAAAAATCAACAATATCAATAAACAGTGCTTTAGTCTACATATTATATCAGTATAAGTAGAGTGATATATATTTAATAGTCGCAAGATGTCTCTTTTATATTATAAGAAATTTGGTCAACTTGTCACTTTGTCAACTTTGGTCATTGGCAAGGATAGCTAATTTTCATGTTGCAGTATTACAAATATTAAAGTTACTATGTTACAAATTTTGAAGTTACAAATGATACAGTTATATCGTTACAAATGTTTAAGTTACAATTTTACAATTGATACAGTTATTTTCGAACCGACAACGCTATTGACCTAGCAGGACCTTAACAGCTTTACCGGACTACTAAGGCGAGCGATTAAGGAACTCAGCCGATTTTATTTTGAAAACTAGCTCAAGGGTGCACGACGCACCTCGGCTTGGGCTGTTGCCTAGTTCATTCAAAAACGCGAATCTTACCGAGCTAAACTAAGCTACATATTCATACATATATAAGTTATTGAAATATATATATATATATATACCTTAATAATTCGTATAGACGCAGTTATATTATTGTAAATATTTATGTTGTAATGCTAAAATATCAATGTTGCAAATATTAAAATTACTGACAATAGAACAAAAAATTTAGAGATTCATACCGGATCATACTCCTTCTTGATCTCCTTCCTGGTTTTGGCCTTCTCAGCGGCTTGGATCCTCTTGATAAGATCCTCTGAAATCTTGGGCTCGACGCGTCGCCCGTTCTCCGAAGGTATGATATCGTATAGGGACTTACGATTCTTCTTGTTCGCCTGTACGTTTAAATAATACATTTAACGGGTAACTGACATTTTAATGAAAATAAATAATCTTCTATACATATAATAACAATGTAACGTAACGTGGCTGTAGTTTTTACATCACGACACACCATCTGCTCTCTATCCGTGTTATTACCAAAAAAAGTTAAGTACGCATTGAAATTTTTACTTCATCTCATCACATAAGTCTCATCACAAAAGAGTGTCTTACCTTTGTTTACAAATGGGCAATTTAAATACTTTCTAACTCTTGTCTAAGTTGACAGTTCTTATTCTATTGTTGTAATTAACTGTACCTCTATATTATGCCGGCAAAAGAAGTTTTCAAAAATTGTATCTTTCGCCTTATTCTACGTTTGTAGAAAAATTACACTAAGAATAGAAAAAGTTGACTGTAGCTGGAACTCAGGGTGTCGGTTTTTCGTGACGGTGTGCGCACGCATCGTTAAAATTTACTCACATCATTTGGTCCCTAACGCGCCAAAAGCAATATATCTTCAAAAACATTACAGGTGTCTAAAAATTTGAAATGAAATATATTTCAATCGTTTTTAAAAATGTCTGTCTGTTTGTTTGGACACATATCACTACTAAAGTGTTGTGTTCATGATAAAACCGCTTGACAAAAAAAAAACAGTCACTAACAAAATCATCTGAACATATTAAGTCCATTGAATTATCTACTTTACTCTCGTACTTAAGTCGCACCATCATTAATATTACAATAACATTTGATAGAGTGAACCGATTTTAATAAAACCAATACTACATGTTACCCCACGATATGCTTTATGAGTTTTAATCTTGAACGCAGTACTTTAGCTAAGACGCGTGTTCAAACAAACAGACAGTCATATCTAAAAAATATTGGAATGTATTTTATTACTTATTCCAAGACACCTACAACAATTTTTGTCACAAATAATTCGATTTACATTCTTCATTATTACATAGTATAAGACAAAGTCCCCTACCGCGTCTGTCTGTCTGTCTGTCTGTTCGCGATAAACTCAAAAACTACTCAACGGATTTTCATGCGGTTTTCGCCAGTGGATAAAGTGATTCATGGGGAAGATTTTGGTATATAATTTCTCAAGGATTGTTTTATCAGGGCGGGACAACGTCCGCTGTCCGCTAGTATTACATATATATGATCTTGAGATGACTTAAGGACAAATAAACACCAATATTAGATTGCTATAATATTATTTTAAACTTTGTTTTATATTAAACTCTCAATTTAAACCGAACTTGATGAATATATCCAGATTGTTTAATAATTTTTATTCAAAACATCTATTGAGACTCAAAAATCAAATTTTAAAATCTTACCTTCATCCTTTCCATCTACTCATGGAGTGGCATGTAATATGAATAAAATAATCTGTTGATATATGATTTAGCTATTTTGACGAGTATACTAAGTTATTAATCAATCAGAAGCAATCACTTACCATTGCTTTGTTAGTCTTCTTGTTAACATTCAACTCTTCGGTTCTTTCTTTCTCCTCGACTTCTTCTAACTTTATCAGGAATGCATCTAGATCCTCGCGCCATAAAAGAGACGACGTCTTAGCTCTGGAAGAGATAAACAACTTTTAGTACAACAACAACCATTTACAACACAATAGCCCTGTTTCCTTGCTACTAAGTACATTCTAACAGAATTGAATGAATACAAAAGAGCTTCTTATTTAATCTATGGGGCCCTGTGTTAGCAATACATAATTGCGCCAATGTCATATATTTCGGCGCCTACCTACATTAATCGCGTAATTCGGTCACGCCTCTCTCCCTACTACTCGACTTCGGTATAAAAGGAGCGGAGCGACCACTGTTAAGTCTTAAATCCACTACTAGGTCCCGTCACAGCGATCAAAGGGTTTTCAGCTATCGCGGCTACCCTACGAAGGCTCGCGCGCGCCGCCGGTCAAAAATAAATAACGCACATAAGATAGAGTAAATCCTTCCCCTAAAACGACCGAACAATAATAATAATTTTGTTTTTTCTATTTTTCAAATTCCGGCGCTGACGCCACTCAATTAACTTTAAATTCGATCTTCTTAACATGCGTGTTCGCGCCCACGCACGCGTAACCCTCTCTCACGCTACCGTGAGGGAAGGTCTCCTTTTTCGACCCCGCACACACCGTGGTTCTTCAGTTATATCGAACCGAGATCGCCCCCTAATGGAGAGATCACCTCTCACACACGTGCACATACAATCACATGGTGGAAGGGTTTTTTTTTTTTTTCCTTATCGAACTGAATCGAATAGTTTAGTACGTTTCATTGCGATATACACGTATTCATTTGTGAATCATGCAATTTCGATTGTATGATTCACAAATGAATATATGTATGAATAGCTTAGAATAGTTTAGCTAAGTCAGACCCGGTTTCTCAGGTAACAGCCCAAGCCGAAGTGTGCCGTGCGCCCTTGAGCGTGTTACCTAAAAACAAAATCGGGTGAGTGCCTTAAGCGCTCGCCTTAGTAGTTCAATGAAGCTGTAGAGGCTTTGCTAGGCAAATAGCGTAGTCAGTTCGAGAAAAAAAAAAGCTATTAAGTCATTGTAGTCCGGTTAAGCTGTAAAGGCCAATAACACAGTCATATCGGAAAAAAAGAAAAAGCTATTAAGTCAGGCTTGGCTCTGGCGTCACGCGGTACACTCGTGCTGTGCGAGTCGCTTATCTTAAACTCTGGGTAATTCATTTGTGCAAATTAATTAGTTATTATTTGTAAGTAATTAATTGGTTATCTACTGTTCCAAATAGTCTGAATTCATAGTAATTGATTATTATTTTGTGTTGAGTCGCCATACTCGTAATATTATGATAGGGTGGTTTAGTGAGTTAATTTTGAGTCAACTTTGAAAACCTGCATTTTGTAAAGGACCGGCATAATCTAAATACTAGAAACTGTAACAAACTGGTCGTCCCATGTTTTATTAATATAAGTAACTCGCTATGTGTTCTTTCTTAACAGATAGGATATATTTAGAAATATGTAGATCAGGGTGTCCGTATTTGCGCAGTTGGCATTTTGACGTTGGTATCGTTTAAATCGTTAGTTCATAGCCTAAAAACATTTAAGAAAAAAAATTCAATGTCGTTTTAATCGTGCCCAAATGACGATACTTTTCCCATTTATTTAACATGGGCTTTTGTTTACTTTTTAGAAATTAATTATAATCTTGCTTATTTTATTAAATAACTTACCAAATATTAATAACTATGATCCCTTGGGATGGATAAATTTTGATATGGACATCAATAAGGTCAAAATTAGTTTTTTCTTTAGAAAACACGGTAAAAATAAATTTTTAGACTTTTAACTAACGATTTGAACGATACCCAAGTCAGAAAAGCTAACTTGGTAAATAACCGGCAACCTAATGTAGATGTAACTTTATATAAATAAACTGTAATGTGAAAGGTGAAGTCAGTAATTATATTTCAAAGAATTTTTCGTTCTGCTCTATGGTAGTGAATATTTGTCTTATATATGTACTAGATGGTATCCGCCCGCTTCATGGGGCATTAAAAAAAACGGCGAACGGTCAATCGAAACTAAAAAATAAGTAGAATCATGTACGAAAAATTCCTCAACGAATAGTTATAGTCCTATGTCGGCATACGTACAGAGATTTAGACGCGATTGAGATTAAAAAGCACTGTATTTTCGTTATATATGTATATTGACTAGCTTCTGCCTGCGACTTCGTCCGCGTGGAATAGTTACTTTGGGCTAACGCTAACTCTAACTAGCGACTTTGTTTCCGTAGTAGGTAGATGAAAATATTTTTAAATTTAACTTACGTTAACCCCTAGTTTGAAACATTCTTCATTGGTGTTTCGCTCCCATTGGTCTTAGCGTGATGATATATAGCTTTCCTCGATAAATGAGCTATCTAACACTGAAAGATTTTTTCAAATCGGACCAGTAGTTCCTGGGATTAGCGCGTTCAAGCAAACAAGGTCTACAACTTTATAATAGTATAGAGAGTATAGATTAATAGTTGTAAGTGATTTCTAGATAATTTAACCCGACATCTCGGCTATATGAGTTGGGTGAACTGACCATTACAGAACGTGGGCAGTAAATATTATATGAAATGAAACGTACGCCCACGCGCTGCTGGGCTTACGTCCCAATACGCCTACGACAAGGACGACCAGTCGACGCCACTTACATTATGGCAGACCCGACACACCTGCTCTATACGGTTCGATATTAGATTGTCTAATGGCCTATGTTATTTGGAAATGGATTAGGCATTAAAATTGCGATACAATTTGTTTGTTATTGGGGAAATACTTTAAGAAACTTACAGGCGTTTACCCCAGACATTAACCGGTTTTCGGTACTTCGTGTTTTCAAAATATATAGTTCTGTTGTTTCACGAGCGCTATAAGTTTTATGTTATAGTCT
Organism: Antheraea pernyi; assembly: GCA_015888305.1. Taxonomy (NCBI): domain Eukaryota; kingdom Metazoa; phylum Arthropoda; class Insecta; order Lepidoptera; family Saturniidae; genus Antheraea; species Antheraea pernyi. The sequence continues at coordinate 221,334 of MU158889.1, read as the reverse complement.
GTGTCAGACGCACACGAGATAAAATATCTAAAGATGGGTACGCTAAGTTATAATTTTATAATTACTACATACGTCTCATGGAAATATAACTAAATAATACTGTAATATATCCTACATCTGCCTGTAAAAACAATGACCAATAATCGACTCAAAAGATTTTTCAAACTAATATTAAATATACATTACAAATAAAAGTAAAATAAGAATAATTCTGCTCCAGGTTATATTTTTCATCTATCCTTCAGTTGTGGCGCTTAATTCGTTCTCATATAATGCGGTCCGAACTTTATTATAATGAGAATGTGAATAAACGTCGCGTACTAGTTCGGTTTAGAATGTGTTTTGTCATCGTTAAAATATTTCTGTTCAGTTTTTTATCGCATACCTATTTGTACGGATAAGCAAAGTCAGCTGGTTCTCGTAAGAAAGAAATATAGAGTACTACGTGTATATATTGGCGTCCAGCTCGCGACACGATATATTTTAATGAATACAAATATATTATGCATGACTTTGTACTATTTTTCTAACAAGGTATTAACATTCTCGTTATTATTTTTAACCCACTATACTGTGTCTATACAGTATCAAAATGTATGTAAGGTCAAATAATGCAATTTTTTTTAAATTAAAATCATGACGTTATCGGTGATTTTATAATTAAAAAGCTGTAGATGCTTATTTTATTAACTTATTTTTGACGGCTGCCCCGTCAATCCGCCCGTATCTGAGCAACATATAACTATTTCTTATTCGCCAACGATATTGGTAATATGCCATCTTACTTCCACATTTTATCTAAGTTAAGAACCTGGTAAGAAAACAATTTAAGCAATAGTCTTTTCTCTCTAAAACGTTTGAATTGTATTGAATTATGTATAAAGAATAAAGTTAACCTGTAAATTTTTATAGTAGTCTTTTTTTTCGAACTGACTACACTATTAACCTAGCAAGGTCTTAACAGCTTCACCTAGGCTGTCCAGGTAGATCTAAGTCTGTAGTGTTTGCTCCACGGCGAACCCGAGCACTTTGTATAATTGCATCACGCAGGTCCCGTCGTGCTATACGTACAATAATAGGTCGAGTACGAGACTCAACAGGCCCAGATGGGTCAGTGGCGATAATATGTCGACCTCCAGCTCGATCCGCGCTGACTATGTCACGATCCTCCAAGCATATATTCAATTTGGTGGCGATGAGTTTCACTGTATGAGTTAGATTCTCCCCGTGGCTCTCAGGTATATTAGTGAGTTCAATGTCATTGCCAAGCAATTCTTGATCCCGGTCATTAATGTCGCGTTTAAGTTGCGCGACGACCTCATCGATATTCGACTTGGCAGTGGTCCGATTGAATGTCTGTTCCAGATCGTCTAGCCTCTTCTCCATCTTATCCACGCGTCCCTTATCCCACCTTATCCCACCAACCAACATTTTTGTATTACAGAGACGCGAGAGTGGACTTAAACTTTGTCCCTGTAGATGATATGATTTTCGGTTAATAAGTAGAAGGAACTCTGACATCCTGTATCGTTTTAAATTGCTACATGGAATCACAGAACTCTTGAACTTTGTGATTCCACGTATAGGCAGTTGCCTGCATAACACAAATATTGTTTACTTGCTTCATTGTTGAACAAATATCGGTCAATATTCCCCAATATATTATATATAAGGAGGACCCTTCTGTTATATCCATTAAAAAAAAAAACAAAACAAACTTAAATAGGACTTATTGGCGGGATCTTGAAATGTAGTGGTTTTTTTCTTCCTAATTATGTATCATTGGACTCTATATCTTTTAATATTGGTGGCATTTTATGTAATGTAATTCGGTTATTGTGCACAATTGAAGTGGATGGAAAATAATACCACGGAGCATGGATTCTGAATTGCCGCAAGAACTCCCTTAGAAATTTTAACAAGACGGCCACCATATTATTAGTTCATTGTATTGATCACAAGACACTTGTAATATTGCCTACTTGACGATGGCAGTAATGTTCTACTAGAAGATTGGTTAAATATAAAAAAAAAAAACAAAGTACAAAGGGGGGACAGACAGACAGACAGACAAAAATTTTAAAAGGGTTATTTTTGGCTTCTATATCGACAACAAAGCCTACCCCTATCAAAATTTTCAAAAAATATTCAATGTACAGATTTGGCCCTGCTACAGTTTTATTATAATATAGATTTTTCATTTGTAATTTATAACGTATTATAAAAATAAAGTTTGTGTATGTACAATTATAATAACAACTTTTTGATGAATGGATATGGCTACAAATAACCAAAAAAAATTTTTTTTATACTTTGTCTACATTTTTGTATTATTATATTTTGTCTGTATGTTTGTTTGTTGCGGGTATCTCCAAAACGGCTGGACCTATTTTAACGGGAATTTTACTCGCAGATAGCCGAAATTATAGCGGTTGACATATTCTATTTTATTTGTCCGCGGATTCGTCCGCATTGCTATTTCCAAAATGGTTGGACCGATTTTCAAGGGAAGTTCACTGCTAGATAACAGACCTCATGTAAAGTAATTTAGGTTTTTTATTCGCCTCCGGCCGCAGTGGTATATCCGAAATGTTTATACTGATTTTCACGGGACTTTCACTGGCAGATAACTCACCTTATAAGAAGTAACTTAGACTATTTTATTTTGTTACATAAGACTTCGTCCACAATATCCTACTATCTCCTAATCGGTTGGATCGACTTTCACGTTACTTTTACGGGCAGATAGCTAGCGGGCTCGGAAGATGTTGCCCCGCCCCGATAATAAAAAGAAAACATTGACAAATTATACCTAAACCTCCCACATGAATCATTCTATCTACTCGTGAAAACGCCATAAAAATCCGATCTGTAGTTTTTGATTTTATCGTGATCAGATAAACGGACAGACCAGAGGACTTTTTTTTAACTGACTTAGAAAAAGAAGGTTACTATGTTCAGTTGTATATTTTTTTTAATGTATGTTAATCGATATTTTCTTCAATTGTGAACCGATTTTAATGATTCTTTTTTATTTGAATTGGTACACTATGTAGTGATGAACAACTACTTGTGCATTCATCCGTGTGAAATTGATCAAAAATATGTTACAACCGCGTGAAACGTGTGCTTTACTAGACTTCAAGAATAAATATACATAATTGAAAGTCATATATTTGTATGTAATATGAATTATATCATCTTTTTGGTCAATTTGGCGGCCATATTGTATTATTTACCGCGTTTGCGTCTAAATGACTCAGTGATTGTAGCAACAAATAAGATTAATACAATAATATTGACAATATGGGCATGTTATATGTATATAATAAACAATTTGACACATATTGTTCGATAATGTATAATTTAAAATTTTCATTACTTTCTTATATAGTGTCAGTGAGCACTGAGTGTGGTGTAAAGTAGGTTAAAGTTCCAGGTATGTTGCTGATGATAAATCCCATCCCATTCGATATACTATTTGTATTCATATATCTAATGTACACATGAAATGTTACAGTAGATGGCGTTCGTGTCGTAGTTACAAATGTTTTTAAAAAGCATTTCTGTAATGTACACACCCACTCACAATTTTACATTTCTTTAATGCATTTTTAAAAAGCGCGTGCGGAGGCGCGTGTAACAGCTAGTATTATATATATTTGTTAAAAAGATAAACCAAATCGAGTTTCTTGCCGGTTCTTCTCGATGACTGAGTTGTTTTCCAAACCGGTGGTAGGTTTGACGTTCATGAGTGCCTTCTTAGGGCCTAAATTGAATAAAGTGATTTTGATTTGATTTGCTATGGCAGATAGTGTTATAAACGAAGGAGACCGATTTGAAAATGTAATTAATTTGTATTCAGAGAGAGTTATTGTATGTTTCTCACAAATATACATATAGGCAGACAGACTTAGATACATATTGATTAAGAAATAGACAATTATGATTAAAGTTTGATTTTGTTAATTTTAATAAATAATGACAATTGACATGTAAAATTAAAGGGTTTGGTAGTTATTATATTAGGCAGTTTAACGCGCGAGGGCAGCTCCTGCCTTCCCCCCTCCCGCGCCCCCCACCTCGATCCCTTTCTCCATAGATTACCGCATCGCCAGTGCAGTGTACGCTATGATACGTGCCGCTAAATAGACATGAACTCTCTGTATCACGAACCAGTACGCAGATCAATTCGTGAGTGAATACATTTTATGTGACCCGCCTACTGATTGGATACGGACACAAACCTGCCGAAACCAGTGATCAGCCTCTGCCAAGTAAGCGTGTATATTTGTATTCCATCCTAGCTAAATCGATTACATACTCTTGGATCCTACGATTGAGCGTGTTTCCCGTGATACCCTTGCCCACGCAAACCGCCAAAAGACAGTCCACATCTCTCCTTAGAAAACACCGCAATCAATGTAGGTAAAAAGAATCAAGTGTCAGGACCACATTCGAGCCGCATTTCATGGTCCCTCTCGCCGGATTTCCCTCCAGGGTTAATTAATTATTAATTCACTACAGCTAAGACACACGTAAGGTTAGTAGGACGGGGAATATAAGGAGGGAGGACATCATAAAGGGAGAATCTGTTTCTTAAACAATTAAAGAACATATGATCTGGATAACCATTGTCTAGGCCGCATTCGGAGAGACATATTGTGTTGTCATATCTTGAAAATTTACAAAGAACATAAATAAGTAGAAGGAACTCTGACATCCTGTATCGTTTTAAATTGCTACATGGAATCACAGAACTCTTGAACTTTGTGATTCCACGTATAGGCAGTTGCCTGCATAACACAAATATTGTTTACTTGCTTCATTGTTGAACAAATATCGGTCAATATTCCCCAATATATTATATATAAGGAGGACCCTTCTGTTATATCCATTAAAAAAAAAAACAAAACAAACTTAAATAGGACTTATTGGCGGGATCTTGAAATGTAGTGGTTTTTTTCTTCCTAATTATGTATCATTGGACTCTATATCTTTTAATATTGGTGGCATTTTATGTAATGTAATTCGGTTATTGTGCACAATTGAAGTGGATGGAAAATAATACCACGGAGCATGGATTCTGAATTGCCGCAAGAACTCCCTTAGAAATTTTAACAAGACGGCCACCATATTATTAGTTCATTGTATTGATCACAAAACACTTGTAATATCATTGACTTGACGATGGCAGTAATAATCTACTAGAAGATTGGTTAAGTATAAAAAAATAGAATAAATAAATAATAAAGTACAAAGAGGTTTTTAGCGATCTAGAGAAAGCAAATATGTATGAAACCTAAGGAATAAAAATATGAATCAGACACTTACTTGAGCGTCTTCAGTTCTTCTAATTTCTGGTCTCTCTGCTTGAGAAGTTCATCTTTCTTCTCCTTCGTCAGCATCCACATTGACATTCCGAGGAGGTAGTTGAATTTTTTCACCTCTTTTAGCTTCTGGAAAGCTTTGTCTGTAATCAAAGACAACATATTTAACGTTTCTTTTCTAATGCATCAATCAGGTCCTCCCACCTCTCTCCCCAAACCCAGGCTGGCAATACACTTGCGACTCCCCTGGTGTTGGCTAACAGAGGTAGCAAGGATAAAATATGTCAATGTAATGATTCTCAAAAATGTATTGCTAACTGGGGTTTTGTTTTTGTTAAATCTCAAGATAACTATCTAAATTATTTGAAAAAATATTTGTCTTGATGTAAAAATAATTACTATCAAGCTGATTCTTCGTGAATGGCTCAGTTTCGATGAGACGCCCAACAATTTCCTGTGCCAAAATTGTCGATTGTAATGTTCGAAGCTACTCACGGAAAATTAGCTTGATGGTAATCAAGTGCAATATAGGACCGTGGATCCTGGACTATAAGCGCCATCTATTCGAGATTGATAAAATTTACAATTAATAACAATAATCAACATCGACAATCATGTATTTGTAATTAAAAGAATATTGAGGCCGTTAATCGAAATGTAAATTATCCCATCTCTCAACTAGGATCAAACTGTACATCAATACCAACTTTCACAAAGATTTGTGAGTAGTTTAGTTTCATTGGATTAGACTGATACTTTTTTTATTAACCAGCAAAAGTCATAAAATTAAATTATCAGTAATCCGGGGTGTATGTAAGCATGATTATGTAACGAATGCACAAAGACAGTGCTCAGCAAAC
>MU158889.1:115298-214865 GCA_015888305.1 Antheraea pernyi | reverse complement strand
TATACTGAAATTCATTGCCTGTTTACTCAGATCAAGAAGGAATATACTGAAATTCATTGCCTGTTTACTCAGATCAAGAAGGAATATACTGAAATTCATTGCCTGTTTACTCAGATCAAGAAGGAATATACTGAAATTCATTGCCTGTTTACTCAGATCAAGAAGGAATATACTGAAATTCATTGCCTGTTTACTCAGATCAAGAAGGAATATACTGAAATTCATTGCCTGTTTACTCAGATCAAGAAGAAATATACTGAATTTCATTGCCTCTTTACTCACATCAAGTTGAACTATACTGAAATTCATTGCCTCTTTACTCACATCAAGTTAAACTATACTGAAATTCATTGCCTCTTTACTCAGATCAAGAAGAAATATACTGAATTTCATTGCCTGTTTACTAACATCAAGATGAACTAAACTGAAATTCGGCAAATGAGTCTGTTGACCTGTTTAGATAAAAAAAAAAAAAAATTATCTACAGTTCGAATTTTTCTTTTTAAAACACATGTTACTTGGAATATTAGAATCACCATGTGACACGGGCTGAATTTTAGACAAGGATAACAGGCACTAAATAAAAATAAAAAACAGACCTCTCTTAATGAGTTCCTCGACCATCGCTTTCCTCTTCTTGTTCTCGACGACGAGACCCTTGTCGCACTTCTCGAGGATGAAGCGCGCCTGGTTGGAGAGCTTGTCCGCCTCCGCCTGCAGCTGCCCCTCGAGGTAATCCTTCCTCCGGGCGTAGTACTTCAACCGTATCTCGTAGAAATCACGAAGGAATTCTTCAACTTTCTCATACCTTCAAATACAATTACAGCGTAAAGTTTTTTTCTATATCAAGAGTCTTCATTACACGGAGGGAAGAAAACAAATAAATGGTTTTGTGATGAACCAACCAAATTAGTTATCGAAAGCAAGTAGAAAGTAAGTAGAAAGTAAGTAATTATTGAAATTAAAACGTGGCGCCATCTTTGATTGATCTATAACAGTTAGTCCTAAAGTTCTCTGACAACAAAGTAATATAATAGTTCAGGATCCACGGTCCATGTTTGCACTTGATTACTATCAAGATAATTTTCCGTGAGTAGCTTCGTTTCGAAGAGACGCCCAACAATTTCCTGCACGAAAATTCTGGATTGTGGTAGCTATCAGAAGTAGCAAGGATAAAATATGTCAATTTGATGATTCTCAAAAATTTATTACTAACTGGGATTTTTTTTGTTATAATAAATCTCAAGATGACTATCTAATGATGATGACTATCAAGCTGATTGTTCGTGAATGGCTCAGTTTCGATGAGACGCCCAACAATTTCCAAAAATTCTCGATTGTAATGTGCGAAGCTACTCACGGAAAATTAGCTTGATGGTAATCAAGTGCAATATAGGACCGTGGATCCTGGACTATAAGCGCCATCTATTCGAGATTGATAAAATTTACAATTAATAACAATAATCAACATCGACAATCATGTATTTGTAATTAAAAGAATATTGAGGCCGTTCATCGAAATGTAAATTATCCCATCTCTCAACTAGGATCAAATTGTACATCAATACCAACTTTCACAAAGATTTGTGAGTAGTTTAGTTTCATTGGATTAGACTGATACTTTTTTTATTAACCAGCAAAAGTCATAAAATTAAATTATCAGTAATCCGGGGTGTATGTATGCATGATTATGTAACGAATGCACAAAGACAGTGCTCAGCAAACTGTGGCTCCTCCACAAAAAGTTTAGTGCAGGAACGGAATATTATTTATTAACAATGGTAAGACACTTGTCGCTCACAAAGAAGGCATATTTAGCAAAGGGAAGCTCGAGAGTGTACTTTTCACCTTAATTATTTCCATGATGTGGAATGGAATGGACAAACCGTATGTGTTTAGCTGGTTATATCAATTCATACATAATAGATAGGGGATTGTTGACAGTTCTTGTATTCTACTATTGCTATAATGTATTATTATACAAAGTATAGAGTAGAGCTTGTTCAAATGAAAATCAAAATAGAGCACAAAGTTTCACAGTACAAACAAATGAAAATATTTCACTCACTTTTTCAAACAACAATTATAGTCAAATGCATTCATACAAGTCATGGAAATTGTAGTTTGCAGTTTGAAAACTTTATGTATGCCTTCAGCTTCCACCTCCGCCAGTTTCCCCGGCAGTAAAGAGACCACGAAACGCACTGTCGTATCTGTGTTGTATTCCTGAAAATATTTAATAATAATCGATAACACTGATGGACGTAGTTCTTGCAATTTGGAGCATTCGGTGAAGGAAAACATTGTAACAAGGCCACAGAATGGTGGTAGAGCTTTTTCTAAGCCCGCCTGGCTACCTACCACCCCCCTCAAGTTGAAAATCAGTCACCAAGCACCTGTTGGTGTGTTCCGACAGCTAGAGAACTAACTCCCTCTATATTTAACATGTTTACCATCTTAGATCATATTGTCATTTAACATGAGATGAGACAGTGGTTAAACACTATACCTAAGTTTAAAAAAAAGTGTCTATGAAGGAATTCATAAGTATAAATGTGTATGAGTATGCATAAAATCTAAAGGTACTCAAGTTGGTCTGATCCAAATGTGGTTTCCACTATTAACTGTTACACATACTATCGATAGAAGGATCGTAAGCGATCTGTATCATATCATACATATATTGAAAACAAATGAAAAGACCTTCTTACTGCAGTGGACTATCAGAACCAGTGTATGGTATGTGCTACAGTCCGCGTGGAGTACGCTGAGCTTTGCATTTGTGTGAGTGATTACCAAAAGTAGAGACAGACAAAAAAATGTTTAGGTATAACATAAGTGGAAGACATATTCTAATCTATCTATATATATAATAAAAATGAAGTGTCTGTATGTAATATCAAAATTAAAAAAATTAACTACTTGGGTACGAAAGTAAACACGCTACTGATAACAAAAATTTTAAAATTTTTGCCGGTCTGTTTGTCTGTTTGTTCCGGGTAATCCCCGAAACGGCTAGACCGATTTTGACAGGAATTTCACTAACACATAGCTGAAATTACAGCGGGTTGTTTAGGCTACTCTAAATTAGACTACGTATTAACCGCGGCTTCGTCTGCAATTCTATATCCAAAACGGTTGGACCGATTTGAACGGGACTTACACTGGCAGATAGCTAACCTAATAAAAAGTAAAATAAAAAATCAATCTAAATAAGCCAAAATTGTTAAAATAAACGCCAGCTATAATATGTATGGCTGATGAGTATGTGTACATATGTAAGTGTGACTGAGAAATCAGATATCAATAAATAAAATGTAATAATGTAGTGACACTTGATATGTGTTTATTGTTCATGTCTTTAAAATAACTATTTAAATTACACGAAATTTATTTTACTTAGCCATCTAAAGGTTTCCTATTCTTATCTTTTTGTGTTGGCAGCCATTTCATTAATAAATCGGACATATGAACAAAATATAAAGAATGAAACATGTCATATCACATCCATATATATAGAGGTAACAACGATAATAAAGCCTTACCGAATATTCTGAACAATGTCCCTTGGATTATAATTGGGTATTTTTGTAGACCATCCAGTGCCTATGCCTTCAGCGCCGTTCACCAGCACCATAGGTATTATGGGCAAATAATATATCGGTTCAATTTTCTGATTGTCTTCGAATTCATGCTGCAAATCGTAATAAATAGTCATTTTCAGTCCATATGATATGATGAATACATAATTAGTAACAAAATTTGCATTTTCCATATGTCTTTCGTACAACAAGAACACATACTAATCCCTTATACATACATCAGTGACAGATTCAGTAAGTTGTCTGTTCTTTAAAAAATCTAAATGCAAATAAGTGTACTGCTATGAAAATGACCTAGTAACTTACTAATAATAATGGCACTAACATGATCTCAATTGATCTGATATTAACTGAATTGATCTGATCTGAACTGGAACAATCTGATCTGAACTGGAACAATCTAATCTGAACTCTAAGAGTATCATCGTCGTGTATCTCGTGCACTTACACAAATGCAAGCCTCAGGTGGCAAATAAAAAAAAATACAAAAAGAAAAATGTCAAGAAAATAGAAAAAAAGTCAGAACATGATCACCCTAATCACCTAGAAATATAAAATATACTTTACGACCTATTCTCACACCTACCAAATATACATTAAAAATTTCAAAAAAATCGGTAGAGCCGTTTCAGAGCAGTCCAACCACTAACACTAGAAATTGAATCACATATAATAATGATTATAACTCACCCTGTACTCCGAAATGAGTGGTTTCACTTTATCCGTGCCGAGCATCGGTTCTAACACATTCTCTTTGTAGTTCTGAGTCCAGGTGCCGACTGGCAGCTCCGTTATTTCGATCTTGTCACCGGGTAATATGGCAGCCTCACCGGATATTACATATTTATCGCCGAAGCCCTCGACCGTGCCGCGGAAATTCTTGTACCAAGGATGCATAATTTTCGGCTCTTCGCCGTCTAGTAATCGACTGAGGAAAAATTAAAAAATTACGAGTATTTAACAACAAATTCTGCACTAGAGATCCAACTGTGTATGATGGGTAACTTTATAAACAAGATTCAAACCCTAAGTGCCCGCGCGCGTTGCGATTTTTTCCCGCATGAAACACGATAAAATTTAAATCCGGTAGGTTGTTGTTCGGTGCGGAAAAAAAAACCACAAATTATCGCTCTAATGCTCGAACTAGGAATGTTGTCGCTAGCTGTTTTATCCTTTGGGATTTTGTTGTAAAACTTAACACTGTTTCCCAAACAACTGGGAGTTTTACCGAGTCTGAAACATATTACAACCAGCTTGTCACAGTTTCTAGTATTTAGATTATGCCGGTTTTTTTACGAAATCCAGCTTTTACGGACATACATTAAATTATCAAGAATATATTGGGAGGGCAGAGTTAAGATACCGAATTCCTGGAACTTGGTCTTTAATGAATCGCGAGATCCCATATTGTAAATTACTCGAACTGGCCGTTTTTGTAATAAACATATGGGTTTTAATTACAAAAAAAGTTAAATACATGAGATAAAACATCTAGACGTGGGTCGTGCGTTATCTCGAGATATCAATACTGTCATGTCCAAAGTGGTTGAATATATCAATAAAACACAGATTAAAAAAATTGTGCATTGATATTGTAAGATCTGTCTGGCTCCATGAATATCATGTGAGCTCGAGCTCTTTCTTCCCCGCTCCCCATCTCCCCCGATACCTAAGGCGCGGTACAGCGGTTGCGGTCAGACTGTAATTCTGGTGCTATAAACCATAAAAATATGGTGCTTGTTTGTTTTCTATTTTCGTTTCCTTAGTTTTTCTAAACTTCGTAACAGATTTTTGACAGTTTCCACAACCATATACGCAATTTCGTTCGGAAGGATTTTCTATATAACACAAATATAGAATATTAACATGAAATAGAGAAAAATCGGCTTTCTAATAAAGACGTGAGAAATTTGGAGCGCTCTCGTTCATAATGGTGGCTAAACCTTATGAGATACATATAAATAAAACAAGTACTAGGGAATTGTGCATCTTAGGAACAGTTACAAAAGAAGTATTTAATGCCTCTGTTAAGAAGAACTCAGTAATTATTATTTTTAATATTGTCAGCTTTGAAACCAGTTAATATAGTTATGCCTTTCCAATCTATCATGATATTTATGTGTAGTGTTGTTGACAGTTTTCATCTCCAAATAATAATGGATTACAGCATTGGTGATGTACCAAGGCACATTCCATACATTTAAATCATATCACATCCATATATATAGAGGTAACAACGATAATAAAGCCTTACCGAATATTCTGAACAATGTCCCTTGGATTATAATTGGGTATTTTTGTAGACCATCCAGTGCCTATGCCTTCAGCGCCGTTCACCAGCACCATAGGTATTATGGGCAAATAATATATCGGTTCAATTTTCTGATTGTCTTCGAATTCATGCTGCAAATCGTAATAGTCATTTTCAGTCCATGTATATACATAATTAGTAACAAAGTTTTCTGTTCTTTAAAAAATCTAAATGCAGATAAGTGTACTGCTATGAAAACGACCTAATAACTTACTAATAATAATGGCGCTAACATGATCTGATATTAACTGAATTGATCTGATCTGAACTGGAACAATCTAATCTGAACTGAACTGAGTGGCAAGTTGGAAAGTTCCTCTATCGAAGCATTATGTCTACACCAATATGACTGAATTGATCTGATCTGAACTGGAACAATCTGATCTGAACTGGAACAATCTAATCTGAACTGAAACAATCTGACCTGAATTGAGTGGCAGGTTGGGAAGTTCCTCTATCGAAGCATTATGTCTACACCAATATGGCAGATATCGGGGAGAAAGCGAACATAATTGTGTAAGTTCAGTTACATATATTACCATCTTTGCCAAATGCAGTAATAGCACTGTGCAACAGAGACAACCTTCACAAAACCAAATGCCAGGTACTGTGTTCTTTTGTATAGGAACTAAATGATGAGTATTTAACAACAAATTCTGCACTAGAGATCCAACTGTGTATGATGGGTAACTTTATAAACAAGATTCAAACCCTAAGTGCCCGCGCGCGTTGCGATTTTTTCCCGCATGAAACACGATAAAATTTAAATCCGGTAGGTTGTTGTTCGGTGCGGAAAAAAAAACCACAAATTATCGCTCTAATGCTCGAACTAGGAATGTTGTCGCTAGCTGTTTTATCCTTTGGGATTTTGTTGTAAAACTTAACACTGTTTCCCAAACAACTGGGAGTTTTACCGAGTCTGAAACATATTACAACCAGCTTGTCACAGTTTCTAGTATTTAGATTATGCCGGTTTTTTTACGAAATCCAGCTTTTACGGACATACATTAAATTATCAAGAATATATTGGGAGGGCAGAGTTAAGATACCGAATTCCTGGAACTTGGTCTTTAATGAATCGCGAGATCCCATATTGTAAATTACTCGAACTGGCCGTTTTTGTAATAAACATATGGGTTTTAATTACAAAAAAAGTTAAATACATGAGATAAAACATCTAGACGTGGGTCGTGCGTTATCTCGAGATATCAATACTGTCATGTCCAAAGTGGTTGAATATATCAATAAAACACAGATTAAAAAAATTGTGCATTGATATTGTAAGATCTGTCTGGCTCCATGAATATCATGTGAGCTCGAGCTCTTTCTTCCCCGCTCCCCATCTCCCCCGATACCTAAGGCGCGGTACAGCGGTTGCGGTCAGACTGTAATTCTGGTGCTATAAACCATAAAAATATGGTGCTTGTTTGTTTTCTATTTTCGTTTCCTTAGTTTTTCTAAACTTCGTAACAGATTTTTGACAGTTTCCACAACCATATACGCAATTTCGTTCGGAAGGATTTTCTATATAACACAAATATAGAATATTAACATGAAATAGAGAAAAATCGGCTTTCTAATAAAGACGTGAGAAATTTGGAGCGCTATCATTCATAATGGTGGCTAAACCTTATGAGATACATATAAATAAAACAAGTACTAGGGAATTGTGCATCTTAGGAACAGTTACAAAAGAAGTATTTAATGCCTCTGTTAAGAAGAACTCAGTAATTATTATTTTTAATATTGTCAGCTTTGAAACCAGTTAATATAGTTATGCCTTTCCTATCATGATATTTATGTGTAGTGTTGTTGACAGTTTTCATCTCCAAATAATAATGGATTACAGCATTGGTGATGTATCAAGGCACATTCCATACATTTAAATATATCACATCCATATATATAGAGGTAACAACGATAATAAAGCCTTACCGAATATTCTGAACAATGTCCCTTGGATTATAATTGGGTATTTTTGTAGACCATCCAGTGCCTATGCCTTCAGCGCCGTTCACCAGCACCATAGGTATTATGGGCAAATAATATATCGGTTCAATTTTCTGATTGTCTTCGAATTCATGCTGCAAATCGTAATAGTCATTTTCAGTCCATGTATATACATAATTAGTAACAAAGTTTTCTGTTCTTTAAAAAATCTAAATGCAGATAAGTGTACTGCTATGAAAACGACCTAATAACTTACTAATAATAATGGCGCTAACATGATCTGATATTAACTGAATTGATCTGATCTGAACTGGAACAATCTAATCTGAACTGAACTGAGTGGCAAGTTGGAAAGTTCCTCTATCGAAGCATTATGTCTACACCAATATGGCAGATATTGGGGAGAAAGCGAACATAATTGTGTAAGTTCAGTTACATATATTACCATCTTTGCCAAATGCAGTAATAGCACTGTGCAACAGAGACAACCTTCACAAAACCAAATGCCAGGTACTGTGTTCTTTTGTATAGGAACTAAATGATATGATAAAATTTAACAAAGTTAACTTAGAAAGATACCCGAGACACTTATCGAAGACTTGCGGTGTAAGGGGTGTCGAATAACATCGAAGACTAGAGACATCCAAGCCAACCTCACTGCCACGTGGTGCACTCTGCTGAATAACGGACGAGGCAATGGCGAAAGCAGGGTGGTAGGGTTTTACAGCCCGACTGGGTCGCAACCACCATGTATATGGCGAAAAAGCCCGTCATAGTGATTCGCTTCTGCGGGTCGCGTTTCGGGATCAGCCTGTGCATATCCAGCCTTTCGCAGGCCGGCATGACAGCGGCGATGGATACAGTGTCACTCGGTGGTCGCCATTGTTTTTGGATTGTACTGTGCTTACCATTGGGCACAGTGCAGTCATTTTGACGTGCTACAAACAAAAAAAAAAGTGAATAATAAAAGGTGAAACTCACAACAAGCAAGGGATCGTCGTGTGGATGGAATATGAGACGAGTGAGCGGCGACATCAGCGTGAAGATGTATCGAGGGCTCGCAGAGTCCTTCCCACCGCTCAGCCGAGTACCGAACTGACCACGTGGTTCCAGAAGGTTTATATTATTCGAACCGACATAATTCTGGGCCAAGTTCACTATGGTCATCGCTAAAGATTGCTCACCTTGAAAAAAAATTATGAGTCATGTATTACATTCAATTTTAATTGTTCATATGACATGCTTAATATTTTTTTAGTTTTTATACAGGAGAATTCTTCATGTACAAAATTTGAAGACATTGTAAAATAATATAAAATATTTAGAAGGGATAAAATTGGAATTCCCTTATTTTGAAATATATAGTTTCACTCCTTATAATCACTGATAGGAACAAAATTAAAGTTTAGATTTTAGTGTGATGCTCCTGTGTACGTCTGTATTCTAACAATATATTGTATGTTTAGTTTACATGTGCTTTCTTTGTGGTATCTGTTAGTAGATAGCCCGGTCTGGATATAAGGATAATTGTTTAATTGTCTGGCGCAACCTCCATTGTTTATGGCTCCATTCACTTGACATTGGCAAAATTGTGTGCGCACACATGTTGCCATTTTAAAAAAGAAGAAGAAGGATGTTCGAGCACACGAAATTCCTATGGGTTTTGGTTATTATATGTTTTGATTACTATATGCTGCCTTTACCGAAAGGAGACCTATTCCGGTGATAAGAAGCTGCCTTTGTTTAAGTATCAGTGATATCATTTTTTCTTTATTGTAACAATAAAACTAACAGAAAATACTGAATTCTAGAAATTTTATATACTAATTGGCGCCCCTCCATCTATTATTATATTATTCTGGTCTGATGTTTGTTGTATTTTTTAGTTTATTATGAGTATACTTTACATAATATTATCTTGTTTTTATTTAGGTATATTCATGTAGTCAATATATTATTTATATTTTATAATGTATTTTATAAGCATATTACAGTTACATGCCACTAACTTAGGTGGTATTAACTAGTCGTTTTTCCGGGTGTACAGGAAAAACAAGAATACTCCTGACTCTTTTCCATTGAACAAATCCATCCAAAGGTTGCCTGGAAGAAATTGCTAATAGCAATAAAGCCGCCCATTGTACCAATAACAAAACATTAAATGTTTTTGAAATGAATATACATGTATAATTGGTGTACAATAAAGTTTAAATAAATAAATAAAATACTTACCATGATGGTAAGCAGAATGTTCAGCAACGGAACCGGCTAGCTGAGCTACTTTCACCTCCCGCTTATCGTTTCGCTTTATACATGTGAATATTACTTTACGCTGCCCTGGCTTAAGCCCGTCCATCATGGACGGTATAGATCTGAAAACATAAAATGTTTACGCATGAAAATTCTTCTGGAAGATGATAATCTATTCCTCTGGACCATAAAAAAATACATTAGACACTATTGAATTTCTTATTAAGTAACTACAATACTTAACTAGATATACAGGCTGTATGTTTAGACAGTAGCAA
This sequence comes from Antheraea pernyi, assembly GCA_015888305.1. Lineage (NCBI taxonomy): Eukaryota > Metazoa > Arthropoda > Insecta > Lepidoptera > Saturniidae > Antheraea > Antheraea pernyi. Next base: position 204,474 of record MU158889.1, on the reverse strand, counting down.
TATTTATGGAGGATATTATGCACTCAATTCTGTTTCTAAATCAATGAAAAAAATAGGTACTTAATATATGGCCTAATTATATAGAAAAATACAAAAACTATACAGTCCTCTATGCATCTATGTTAAAGAACAGTGTCAATGGTCGTCGGGGGCTTTCACTTTCACTTGAAAGGGAACGTGGGAACGTCAGGAACAAAACAAAAGGGTTTATTGTCCGTTTTATTATCGAAAGTTATTAATAGATAACCGCCCATTATAGCTTTCGATACCGGTCATTGCGCCTAGATTATGTTTATACTTTTGAAAGTCTTAGAACAAACTTTAACTTAGGTTTTCTTGGTTGTTTATTGGTATTTGTTTTGTTATTATTATTTTATATATGTTAAATGTGACCATGAAGTGTCATATCCCAGAACACTATGAGCAATAAAACTTCCACCTAGTATAAAGACATAAATTGATGTCAATATTTTAACTTACCTCACATTGTCACCGTTGGAGAAAAGTACAAGTTCCAAATTCACAAAATCTGAATAAGTGACTGCTTTAGTTTCTTTAGTATACAAATATCTCTCCGGGAGCCCAATCTCTTTACGTCTTTTCACTTCGTCCATGTGATTTGTCAGCCATTCTTTACGCTGGTCCGCACCTTTCTTGGAGAAGGCCAGCTCTATGTGATGGTCGTCCGTAGTTCCGCTATACTTAAACCTAATCCTATGCCTGTCCATATTCTGAAAGTATTGTTTAGCCTCATTAGATGTAGAGGTACCCAAACCTTTGTAGTATTTGATATTATACGTATGATGGTTATCAGTTTCATTCTTCCATTCCTCAAACTCTGGTAAAGAGTAGAAAGATATTTCTTTATCTTTCTTCGTCGCTTTTACAATAGGAGTAATGAATTCTTCTAAGAACGGTAACTTTAATAACTCGGGCCAATTGTGATGAATGAAATTTATAATTAGACCTTTGATATGTGACCCATCTTGATCCTGATCAGCCATGATCATCACTTTTCCGTAACGCAAACATTTCAAATCATCCACCGAGTTGTATTTCTTTTTGTATATTAAACCGAGGATCTTGATTAGGTGGTTGATCTCAACATTCTCAAGGACTTGTTTGTGAGATGCGTCACGTACGTTCAGCGGTTTACCCTTCAACGGGAACACGCCATAATGATCTCTACCAACCACACTAAGTCCTGACACAGCTAAGGTCTTGGCTGAGTCTCCCTCGGTGAGAATCAGAGTGCATAGATGCGCATTTTTAGTTCCAGCATCGTTTGCGTCCTCTAATTTTGGTATACCCTTTAGTTTACTTTGTTTCTTACCTGAGGCTTTAACAAGCTCTGTTTGGGCTTTAAACTTTGCCCATGTCAACACTGACTCAACCAAACCCGATTTACTTACCGCTGTAATAAATTTCTCCGAAAATGCGCATTTCGAACCAAAGCTTTTAGCTTGGAGCGTCATATTTTCTTTTGTCTGTGAATCAAAGGTTGGGTTTACAATCAAGCAGTTTATGAATACCCACATATGATTTTTAACCTGGAATGGCTTTATATTCACGCCACCTTTATTTTTCTTCTTTAATACTTCTAGAACATTCTTAACTATACTATCAGCTACAGTGTCAACATGTTTACCACCTTTTGTTGTAGCTATCGAGTTTACAAATGAAACCTGCTGGAATCCCCTGTCAGATACTGTAAAAGCTACTTCCCAACGATCATTGACTTTCTCATAGACAACCTTCAATGGTTGCCCATTTTCGTCTTCTTTTCCTTTTATGTATAAGTCTACATAGTCCTTAAATTTATTTATCTTAAGTCTTTCACCATTCAAGTAGACTTTTACACCTGGTGAGGAGGCCGCAACGTCGTAAGCGCGTCGCGACATCAAAGCTACTATGTCATCTTCTAACTTATCCATTTTAAATTTGGATAGGTCAGGACTGAAGGTGATTTTTGTGAAATCATCATCTTTCCCAGATTCTTTAATTTTGGGTTCCGATGCTTTGCTCATATTGGATCCCCATGTCTGTTTAAAATGTTTTTTGTACTGTTTTGATGCAGTCTCAACAGTAAACTTTGTCGAGAAAATGTTACAGAGTTTTGCTCCGTACCCATTCCTACCACCAGTCACTTTTTCTTCTTCATCATTATAGTTGGAAGATGTCAATAAATGTCCAAAGATCATTGTGGGTACAAACATTTTCTCCTCTTTATGCATTACTACAGGAATACCGCAGCCATTATTGTAAACAGATATTGTGTTCTGTTCTTGATTTATGTCAATTCGAATCACATCCATTTTGGGATCCCTCTGTTTATTGTCAGCGGCATTCACCAATATTTCATCATATATTTTATACAAGCCTGGAAAGTCAAAGTAAATATATATTATGATTGCAATACAGTCACTTAATCAGTCATAAGGTAATTTTTTGATGGCCAAATTATTTTATATTGTAATTGTAATACTACAAATAAACTGCTTTAGATAGGATTTTTTCTCAGACAATATAGGAGAAAAATGGAGCCAGGAGCTCTTTTGTATTTTTGTCATAAATAAAATATGGAAAGAAAACTGGAAATTTCAAGAAATTATCACTAAATAACTTTTTTTTATAACATCTGTATAACTACAGAATTTAAAATTATACATATTTATTTAGTGGTATAATTAATCGATAGGACTTTAAACAAATTCTAAGTATTATGTTGATTCACATACATGTACTTAATAAGTGTAAAAAAGCAAATCTACAATAATATGAATCAAAATACATAGAGATAAAATAAGCAGAATACCTGGCACAAAATTTAATTCTCTTTGGACCATACACTCCTTTGATTTATCAAAGGTCCACATTGTCTCCGTGGCACGTTCCACTGATCCGATGTATGTATCAGGACGTAGAAGTATATGCTCCAATTGAGATTTCTTCTGGTATATTTTTTCTATGGTGCCCTTCTGACCCTTGGCTGGAGGTGCAGCCTCCGCAGTCCCATTCTGAGTCATGCTGTTCATTTTGTTGAACATGGACTACCAAAGACATAATAAATTATAAATAACTCTCTACCAATTCTATTGAGAAAGATCTTTATAGTAATTGGGCTGATACAGAAATAAAAACTATAAAAAAAAATTTTTTTTAATCCCAGTATAATCACAGATTTGTTTTTCTTCAAAGTAAACATTTGGTTATACCAAAACCAATTAACTTTAAATTAAGGAAACCTTGATATGCAATTTTTTATTACAAACACTTCACCTCTAAGCAGAGAGATATAAGGGCTTTAATATTATGATATGGTGTATCACTAATCTAAGACAATCTTAAATATTGTTTTTTTTTCTGTCTATGCTATTGACCTAGTAAGGTCTTAACAGCTTCACCGGACTACTAAGGCGAGCGCTTAAGGCACTCAGCCAACTTTATTTGACAACTAGCTCAAGGGTGCACTGCACACCTCGGCTTGGGCTTTTGCCTGATACATGCAATTCGCTACCTATCTGAGCTAACCTAAGCTAAACTAATTATTCATACATATATGAGTTGTTGAAACATATATGTGTACCAAGCATACATACCTCAACAACTCTCATATACATATCGTATCGGATAATTTTCTAAACTATTTCAGTTTGATAAGGGAAAAAATAAAACCCTTTCACTTGCATGTGTATGCGTGTACATGTGTGGAGGTGATATGTGTAATGTTGTCGCAGTGATATAAGATTTTGTGGCACTGTATCGCGCGAGCAGCGCACTCAAGGGCTCCACGCCGACATAAATATTGGTCTTATAATGATGTTTTTCAACTATATTTCAACACAGAACAAAGATATAACTTTTTAGGAACATTTATTGGTAAAAATAATTCAATTCTTTTTAAAAGCAGAAGTTGCATGTCTTTGGATGTTATGTCAAACAGAAAACATTTCTATTTGCTCAGTCTGTTTTAACAAAATTAACTTTTTTATTCCATAAATTATTTAACTACTTCAAATAAATCAAGACCCGGTGGTATTTTAACTATATTTCGTATTTAATATTTAGGGTTTTGCATATGTTTCAAGACTTATTATAATAAAAAACTATTTACTAGTAAATTGTATTCCGTCCGTTTCATTTTTCTAGAAAACAATCATTTTAATATTGGACTGTAAGTGCAGATGTATTCTATTTATTACTTATGAAATGTTTACTGTTAGTATACAATAACAGTAATGAATTATAAGTGGACATAATACATTCATGGAAGAAATCAATTATCTTTTTAGGGAGAATAATATAAGGGTATCTAAACAATTCAAATATTCATATTTATAACGGCCAAATTGCAAGGTATTTACAGTCCTATATCAAATCATCGACCAAATGAATATAATAAGAAAACAGATGTATAACAGTAGGCGCTGCACTAAACTTGTTAGGTTGTCGTTTCGTACTGAAAACGACAAAAAAAAATTTCTTTCGTCGTTATAAACATATTCAATTATCAAATCGACTGGTCTTACAAACCATCAAACATCCTTCTTATTAACACAATGCGTGTGAATAAATTAATAAGACAAACAATAAGATATTCGACCGTTATTAAAATGCCGCCAAATGGAAAAACTTACTTTAATATCAGCCATGATTTATGTCAATTCGAATCACATCCATTTTGGGATCCCTCTGTTTATTGTCAGCGGCATTCACCAATATTTCATCATATATTTTATACAAGCCTGGAAAGTCAAAGTAAATATATATTATGATTGCAATACAGTCACTTAATCAGTCATAAGGTAATTTTTTGATGGCCAAATTATTTTATATTGTAATTGTAATACTACAAATAAACTGCTTTAGATAGGATTTTTTCTCAGACAATATAGGAGAAAAATGGAGCCAGGAGCTCTTTTGTATTTTTGTCATAAATAAAATATGGAAAGAAAACTGGAAATTTCAAGAAATTATCACTAAATAACTTTTTTTTATAACATCTGTATAACTACAGAATTTAAAATTATACATATTTATTTAGTGGTATAATTAATCGATAGGACTTTAAACAAATTCTAAGTATTATGTTGATTCACATACATGTACTTAATAAGTGTAAAAAAGCAAATCTACAATAATATGAATCAAAATACATAGAGATAAAATAAGCAGAATACCTGGCACAAAATTTAATTCTCTTTGGACCATACACTCCTTTGATTTATCAAAGGTCCACATTGTCTCCGTGGCACGTTCCACTGATCCGATGTATGTATCAGGACGTAGAAGTATATGCTCCAATTGAGATTTCTTCTGGTATATTTTTTCTATGGTGCCCTTCTGACCCTTGGCTGGAGGTGCAGCCTCCGCAGTCCCATTCTGAGTCATGCTGTTCATTTTGTTGAACATGGACTACCAAAGACATAATAAATTATAAATAACTCTCTACCAATTCTATTGAGAAAGATCTTTATAGTAATTGGGCTGATACAGAAATAAAAACTATTAAAAAAAATTTTTTTAATCCCAGTATAATCACAGATTTGTTTTTCTTCAAAGTAAACATTTGATTATACCAAAACCAATTAACTTTAAATTAAGGAAACCTTGATATGCAATTTTTTATTACAAACACTTCACCTCTAAGCAGAGAGATATAACGACTTTAATATTATGATATGGTGTATCACTAATCTAAGACAATCTTAAATATTGTTTTTTTTTTCTGTCTATGCTATTGACCTAGTAAGGTCTTAACAGCTTCACCGGACTACTAAGGCGAGCGCTTAAGGCACTCAGCCAACTTTATTTGACAACTAGCTCAAGGGTGCACTGCACACCTCGGCTTGGGCTTTTGCCTGATACATGCAATTCGCTACCTATCTGAGCTAACCTAAGCTAAACTAATTATTCATACATATATGAGTTGTTGAAACATATATGTGTACCAAGCATACATACCTCAACAACTCTCATATACATATCGTATCGGATAATTTTCTAAACTATTTCAGTTTGATAAGGGAAAAAATAAAACCCTTTCACTTGCATGTGTATGCGTGTACATGTGTGGAGGTGATATGTGTAATGTTGTCGCAGTGATATAAGATTTTGTGTCACTGTATCGCGCGAGCAGCGCACTCAAGGGCTCCACGCCGACATAAATATTGGTCTTATAATGATGTTTTTCAACTATATTTCAACACAGAACAAAGATATAACTTTTTAGGAACATTTATTGGTAAAAATAATTCAATTCTTTTTAAAAGCAGAAGTTGCATGTCTTTGGATGTTATGTCAAACAGAAAACATTTCTATTTGCTCAGTCTGTTTTAACAAAATTAACTTTTTTATTCCATAAATTATTTAACTACTTCAAATAAATCAAGACCCGGTGGTATTTTAACTATATTTCGTATTTAATATTTAGGGTTTTGCATATGTTTCAAGACTTATTATAATAAAAAACTATTTACTAGTAAATTGTATTCCGTCCGTTTCATTTTTCTAGAAAACAATCATTTTAATATTGGACTGTAAGTGCAGATGTATTCTATTTATTACTTATGAAATGTTTACTGTTAATATACAATAACAGTAATGAATTATAAGTGGACATAATACATTCATGGAAGAAATCAATTATCTTTTTAGGGAGAATAATATAAGGGTATCTAAACAATTCAAATATTCATATGTATAACGGCCAAATTGCAAGGTATTTACAGTCCTATATCAAATCATCGACCAAATGAATATAATAAGAAAACAGATGTATAACAGTAGGCGCTGCACTAAACTTGTTAGGTTGTCGTTTCGTACTGAAAACGACAAAAAAAAATTTCTTTCGTCGTTATAAACATATTCAATTATCAAATCGACTGGTCTTACAAACCATCAAACATCCTTCTTATTAACACAATGCGTGTGAATAAATTAATAAGACAAACAATAAGATATTCGACCGTTATTAAAATGCCGCCAAATGGAAAAACTTACTTTAATATCAGCCATCTTTGTCGTATTAATAAAACTTATGCGATCAACGCAAGTAAAAATTGGTCTTGAATGTAAGACAAAACGTAAATTAGTTCGGATGACCTTTACAAAATAACATTTTTACAAATTGTAAATTACAAAAGCACAACCACAACGAAACAACGGAGACGCTACATTTACCATAGACGAAATTTGACTTTTACCACTTCTACATCTGAAGGTGTTGCCGTTTTATAAAATTTAGTATCGCTTGCCAGCATAGAGTAACAACAGGTACTTAAGTTTCATAATTCTATGCTGGCCAGAGTTTTCGAACAACCAAGGAACAAAGAAATGTGTAGAAGTGTTACATCACGCCAAAATTACACCAATAAAACTAATGATACATCAGTTATTATCTTGTAAATTACTTAAACTGCAAAATCGGCTTAAAGTTATTCTACTCTACTTTATTCAACCTATGTTATATTTACCTTTTGTTCTAATTTATTTACTTGCTTATTATCACTAAAACAAAATGTAATTCGTTAGTAACGTAAAAATAATACAATTTTTGATAACTAGTACTTACTTAATTCGTAATAGTCAGTCAGTTGAACATAATTTTTTATGTAATTTAAAAACTATTACTTATTAAAAAATTCCATTGAAATGAAACAATAATTACTAAGTACCACGCCTCCAATATTCACGATAAACAATTGAATTCTGTTGCTAGATGGTTTGATTGTTAAGATTCCGAAGAGCTAAATTACTTGCCACGAATTAGGTATAGCTCGACGAACTCAAGTTGTCGGAGGCTATGCCGTAATAAGAGCCACCCCGGTTTTAACAATTTCTTATTGTTAAGTTTATATATAGTAAAATGTTTACTACAGATGCCTCGAATTTAATACAATAGCTTTATACTAGGCCGATTTACATGTATTATATATCATTAGTTTCGTTATGTGTTTTCTCCGTATAATGCATAATTATAACTAAAACACATGGTGGTAGAGCCACGTTGAAACTGTTACTGGTTACAGCATGAATCGGTCGGCTCGTCCGGGGTAATACCACTCTCTCATAGAAAACCGACGTGAAGTAACAGTGCTTGCATTGTTGCCTTTCGTTCGGTCAGTGAGAGCGCCGGAAACCCACCTCACTTCCCCCCTCTCTCCTCTCCCTCGCTTAACCCTTCCCCCCAAAGGGTGGCAGCGCACTAGCAACTCCTCTAATGTTGTTAGTGTCCATGGACGATGGTGATCACTTAACATCAGGTGACCCACTTATTCGTTTGCCAACTATGACATAAAAAAAAACATGACATAATATTCAATTAAAAATACTACAATTCGAAAATTCCCTTCATCTTCACAACGTATACGTGGCGCCAAATTATTGCGTCGTGGATCATCAAGATTTGTTCGATGCGTCGCTAACAGGTACAATTTTGTTTAATATTACCTAAATATTTATCTCATAAATGGTGAAAGTAATTTGGATATATTTTTAAATAAATCAATTTAATTATACATGGTATAAGTAGTAATTAATTCTATATAGAAAACTGACGTGAAGTAACAGTGCTTGCATTATTGCATTTCGTTCGGTCAGTGAGAGCGCCAGAGGCCCACCCCTCTTCTTTTCTCCTCTCATACGTGGCGCCAAATTATTGCGTCGTGGATCATCAAGATTTGTTCGATGCGTCGCTAACAGGTACAATTTTGTTTAATATTACCTAAATATTTATCTCATAAATGGTGAAAGTAATTTGGATATATTTTTAAATAAATAAATTTAATTATACATGGTATAAGTAGTAATTAATTCTATATATAGAAAACTGACTTGAAGTAACAGTGCTTGCATTATTGCATTTCGTTCGGTCAGTGAGAGCGCCAGAGGCCCACCTCCCTTCTTTTCTCCTCTCCCCACTCACACCATTTCACCCAAACACAGGCTGGCAACGCACTTTCGACTCCTCCGGTGTTGTTAGTGTAGTAAAAAAAATATATTATGGAAATTGTTATAATTGCTATTATAAAATCAGATAATCCAGAGAATTTACTTTTTTAAGGGAAGCCTATGAATTTTATAAAATATATTGGTATAAAATAAATAAAATATATTGGTAAAATATATTGTCATAGGTTCAGTGTGTCTATATTTAATATATTCAATATATTTATTGTGAGTGATACTAAGAAACAGGAAAATTAACATTGTTTTTAAAAGGTGTTCTTAACCCTTTTCAAACTTAGTTTTCTATTTGGTAGTATAAAGTTTGCTTTTACATATAATATACTTATTTTAAAACTAAGTACATTTAATATTTTAGCGGAAATGCCTAAAGTTACGTTCCTATCTTTTTATTTAATGATATTTTGTATTTTTTGTGTAATAATTGTAAATAGTATTTTGATCATTGTGCTCTACTAAACGAAATGTGAATTACAATGATTTCAAAGTTTCAGTATAAAGTTGTAGTCTTGTAGGCACCTAAATTGACTCGCAAGTGTGTGATATAACATTATTTGGAGTAGTGCTCAGTGGATAGATTCTGTTAAAACCGTGAAGGGTGGGTTTTACACGGTCAATAGATATACACAACATAGAATAGAATAGAGAACACAGCTGCTTGTCAAGTAGGCAATCGCCGTGAAGAAAACACGTTGCGGTCAAAGTATCAAGAAGCCGGTACGATTTGTTTGAGAGAGAATCCAGAGATCTATTAGTCTAGAATGTCATGTTAATTTATTTTGTACCGGAGGTGATCACTTCGAAGCCACTCATGGAATAAAGAAATGAAAAATTATGAATGAATGGCAGAAAAATTATTGACCTGGCAAGCCTCGACAGCTTCACCGAACTACAAGGTTCAAGGAGCGTAATATTTTTTTCAAACTTGTTTGTTTCGCATAACGGTCAATTGAAATTGGCAATATAAAGGGAGAGAGGAGTGATCGCAATTTGACACAATTCCCTATTCACTCCCTAGACGTGTTCCATGAACATAATATTTGTTAGTTGTTAGTCCAAATATAGATACAAGTCGGAGAGTCGTGATAATTTCAAGGTCTGTTAAATGTCTTAATATTTGCGATCATATGCTTAGCATAATTATCGAACGATTTGATTGCAGACTCCTTCTCCGTCAAACCCAAAATATCGAATAGACATGTACGAAGATTATCACAAAGCAATATATGCTTTAGTCTCTTCGTGCTAAACCTGGGACAATCTTGAAGGAGCGTAATATTAAAACTCGAAGTGCGTAATAGTCTTAAAACTGTAATATAATTGTACCAAATGAATATACTTAGGCAATGATTTATATTTTAAATATAGCTAGATTAATTGCAGAATAAGGACTACACAATCAACCCATATATACAATAGTATATTAATTCCCATGGAAAAAAGAAATAGGTTACCTTCTTTTTTAAATTCAATATTGACGCTGGCGAATGATTCTCGCACAACAACAAAAAAAAGAAAAATAGATTGAATTCAAGTTGATTTTGAGGTTATGTCAAAGAGTATAATAAATATATAGGAAAAGAGAGCCCTCTCTCTACTAAAATCATACAGCAGTTAAAATTCGCCATCTATCCATGTTGAAACGTACTAATAATACTATACCTACATACGTATAGGTATCTTTATATACCTATATTTATACTTTTATAGACCTATGTTAGGCGTCGTCAATGACACCCATAAAAAGATTACTAAACACTTTTTATTCTACATAATTTATTATTGAGATACTATTTTCTGTTCATTACGATATGTAAAGTGAAGTAATATTCATTTCGAGAAAAAACACACCAACATACATTATTATTGACGTAGTGTAACTATATGATTTTTTATTATACCAAAAATTTCTAACCCTATGTTTTTGTTTGTATATCATAATTAGTTTTAATCCGTTAATAGGATAAAACAAAAGTAATTTATATAGAATAATCAGACAAATTTAATATAACACTATAATATTTAATTAATATACACTCTATGTTATAAGTAAAAAATACTGAAATAAAACAACAGAAATGATGATTGTGTTTATTGAGTAATTTATTAACAATATTCAAAATACCAGGTTTATCAAAACTTATAATTAAATTAATAGAAATATTAAAAATAAGCCAAATAAACAATAATTTAAAGATAAGTGTCAAAGAACCATAATTAAGTTTTATAAAGTAGGTACTTATCTTACTTACTATGAAGTATATAACTAATCTTGCTGGAATGTTGCAGCAAAAACTAATTACAATGGCAATGACAAGTTACATTATTTAATTTATTTGCTTAATTACATATTACTATTCCATTTTCTTCCTTTTGTTTATTATTATATAATAATCCTACTCTCTTTAATTTGTCGTTGTCATCATAATGGCTCTCTTTGGCTGATATTTATATTTGCTAGTCACACACTATTCTTCACAAACATTAGAGGAAAATGAGTTTAAAAAAAAGATCACAGATATCATTTCAAATTTATAACAAAATGGTCTTATTTTTCTGTATATAGTATGTGATTAGAGTACAATTGATATGAGCACTTTTAATAGTCTCATTAAAGACATTAGAAGTAAATACATAAAAGCAAGTAAAGATTAGTCCAGACATGTATAATATAGTCCAATCTAAAATGTTAAAAAAACCGAATTGTAAATTAAGCAGTTAAAACCAAGCTCGGTGATTTTTTTAAATGAAAAAAATACTTTTATTAGCTTTGTACAAGAAAAGACATAAATGTTACTATCTGTTACTAAAATATTTTACTTTCCTCAATGCAAAAACTTTGGAAGAAAAGAGAAAAACCTAAAAGCACGAATTATTAGTGCCCTGAAATATTTAAACGAGATTGCACTACAATAAGTTAAAAAAAAGATGACTATTGCAGGTAAAATGTTTGCTAAGATATATTGCACTCAATCATCAAAAATCTAAAAGCTGGAGACATTATTTAGATGAAAAGATACTTTCCTTGACATTGTATAAAAATAGAAAGAAATTGTATTTTACTTCACCTAATGCAATAACTTTGAAAAAATTGTTAAATCAAGTAAAGATTGGTCCAAGTATAAATGAAATAGTATTTAAACAGTTAAAAACACTGTTTCGGAGATGAGCGAAAAAGATAATTTATGCACATTAATATTTGATGAGATGTCAATAATAGTTAATAATAATATTTAAAATAACAAGTTTATCAAAACTTATAATTAAATTAATATATATGTTAAAAATAAGCTTAATAGACAATAATTTAAAGATCAGTGTCAAGGAACCATGATTAAATTTTATAACATACGTATTTTATAGTTATTATTATTCCGTTTCATTTCTTATGTTTATTATAATATTATTAGCCATCAGAAGTGGATTTCTATATAAAAAACAAACACAAATCTCAACACAAAAACTCACATCAACAATTAAATAACTCAAGTAACCCAATAAATCATAAAACCCCAGGGAAATAGAAATAACAATGTAATTTGGAACGAACTCACGCAATACAATGACAACCTTCCGGAGCGACTACTAAGCGAGAATGTCCCTAATGCAGCGCAGAGCAGAAGCCCAGCCGCAACGCAAAACAGAAGCTCAGCCGCAGTGCAGAGCTGAAGCTCAGCCACATCGCAGAACAGAAGCTCATCCACAGCTTACAGCAAAGCTCAATCGCCGCTAATCCAGGCAGAGAAGCTCACCCAGCTTTCTCATAAACACAAGAAAATGGTCTGTCAATATATTATTACTACTATAACTCACAAAACCCTTAAATTCATCAGTTAAGTTCATAAAGCACTCATTAGAGACTAATTGTACATAAACAATCTTCATTCATCTCCGAAATAGTATTTTCAACTGTTTAAATACTATTTCATTTATACTTGAACCAATATTTACTTAACAGTTTTTGTTTCAAGTTTATGCTTTGGGCAAAATAAAATATTTTGATAAGAGATAGTAATATTTAGGGCTTTTATTGTACAATGTCAATGAAAGTAACTTTTCATCTAAAGAAAACCACCGGCCTTTGGATTGACGGAGTGTACTGTATCTTAGTGAATATTCTACTTGCAGTAGTCTTTTTTTTTAAACTTCTTGTAGCGCAATCTCCTTTGAATATTTCATAGCACTAGAAAGTCATGCTTTGAAGTTTGTACTTTTTCTATGAAGCTGAGATACTTCATTTTTTAAGTTTCGTATCTATCTTTTTTAGACCGTGTTTTGAAGTGCAAAAATAGTGCGCAGAATAAAAAATTACACAATCTATATGCTTCATTTTTCTAGATAAAAATCAAACTAACTTTGTTTTTGGAGCTGGCAAAGCAAACACATATATTATTCATATCATTTAATTGAATGAATTACAGCTCAGTATATAATTATCTGGGTAAAAAAAATCTATGAAGTAGATGGCTGGCTGTCGATTTTGCTGTTGTTGCTGATATTGGATCAGTGAACTTCTGGCCCTTAATTAATGTAGCTTCAACTACTTCTGTGAGACACAATGATTATTTATTCTTTGGAGATATCATACCAAGGTATTAGTTAAAATAATATGTTTAATAATTTATGTTTTTCTTTATGTTATTTAATACAAAACTTATTAATAATATATGATGCGTGCAATGATGAGTTATAGTTAAATAAAAGCATAAAAATAAATAAAAACCATGCTTTTGAATAAGCACTTAGATGTACCAACTTCATTATTATTGGTCAAACTGTGTAGGAGTTTAAAAATTTCTGATGGTTCAACATATACTTTTATAAAGAATAATTATTAAAAAAATTCATTATGTACCTTGAATAACATCTGCTTCCAACGAAGATTGAATATGAGCAGTTGTATTTCCTTGAACAAATGACTTATTTATTAAGGGAGTAGAAGAAGCATAGTTGTGTTTACTTTGTACACAATACTTTGATTCAAACACCCCTAAGAAATAAGATAGTATCAGTTCTTATATTATACTGGCTGTGCCTATCTGTTTACACAGGATTGTTCAATATGTTCCCATTATTATTTGTATGATTAATAGCATACAAAACTGCGGATATATAGGGGATGTACATGTGTTGAGTGTGCCTGCCTTTGTTAAAAAAAAATTACGAATTTTCTGGATGCTAGAAATTAGATTTGCATATTAAAGAAGCTCACTAGTCAAATTTAGAGAAGGAATAGCACCATATCCCATACCGCGACCGGCTGTTATTTCTTCACTTTTGAAATGGTAATTGCAAATCTTCTTTAGATTATAAATTTTTATAGGATGATCGTGTCTTATCCTAATAATTGATCCCAACCCAACTTGGATACCACTCATGGTGATCTATTGGATTAGGAAAACGATGGGTCTATATGAAAAGGGTTGTATATTATATTTTATGCAAAAACTATGGCCATTGTATAGCAAATATTATGATTGTAAGGATCAGTAATATTTACCAAGATTATCACATCCAAATATACAAGATCTCCTCTTTGTCTATTTTTTTGTCTGTTCTTCTTTTTCTCTTTGTCTGTTCCTGAGCCATTTTAACAATATGAATTGTATCAAAATAAAGAACAATAAAGTAATACAAGACTTAATTAAAATCTAGACAACAAAAACTTAATAACAATAATCTTTAACGAAGAAAATCATACGGTAGCTCCAAAGCAAACGAAAAAAAAGCATTTCAAAATGGCTATAGAGAATTCAGCGTAGGGATGTCGATCTGAAATCGATTATGACAAAAATCAATATTAAACAATGAATCTATCCAATGTAAACAACTCGACGCCATAAAATCGTTATTAGATTTTTTCTATTTATATAAAAATAAAACCAGAAAATAATTTACAATTAAATCAGCGTACTCCAATCAGGGACAATTTTAAACTTAATACATAAACACGATAGAGTGCTGTATGGCCTTAATTCCCTCATCTATCATTACTGCAGAATAGCTAACAGTACAATTTTAAATATACATTTACAGATTTTTCTAATTTCTTATAGATTTCTACTTTAACATCTTCGAATCAACGTTTGTTTCATAAAGAAAATGAACATTTTAAGAATTGGACCAGGTGATATTAATAGTCTATAACAGAGATAAATAAAAATTATATCATAATAGTATCACTGTTTCTGATGATAATTATACTTTTTTTTGTTAAGCTATTTTCGAAGTAAATCTTCTTATGGGCTTTGAAATTCTGATCCGTAACCTTTTTGTGTGACGAAAAGTAGCGGTAAACATTGTGTCACATAGACTAAACAAAGCCTTGCTCGGCTTCAAGTATTGGAGGACACTGGGGATACACTCTTCTCTGTTTTATAGGGTTTCACTTTTACTGCGTGCGATCCACACATATGATTTTTTTTTAATTATTAGTAGGATGAAAGAGAGCGATTAGGCAAAAGAAACTGGTTTTAATTTATCTTATTTATTTTTGAAGTGAAAACTTCTTTAGGCGCGTTGAGCGGTATTTTTTAGCAGGATATAAGTGTCTAAATCCGCGTCATGTCAATTTAGTAAGCGTGACTGACTTAATTACTTCAATATACAAATGATAAAATTTAAGTAATTCATAATAAAATTAATTGTTTTGAGTTTTTGTTTCTGTTGGCAGTACTCATGACTACCTCGACTTTTTTTCTAATTGTCTTCTTTATAATATTTTATAGATTTCTACATGTTACTAAATTATGCAGGTAAATTTTTTTCAAAGATTGGGTTGACAACCTTGTCTATAATTTATTTGAGTTTTATAACGTTGTGTTGTGTATCACTGCCAATAATAAAATAGATGATTTGTTTATGTTCAGTACGGAGGAGTATTTATAAAGTACATATAGTTGAACTTTTTAAATGTTCTATAACCAAAGAAATATTAGATTAAAATTGTTCTATTACATGATATTATTATCTTTTTATAACTTTGTTAAAAGTATGGATAATGAAACATCTATTACTAGGTGTTGTCTTTTTTATAAAAATAATGGTGTAAACAATCGGTGAATTGATTTAAAAATTAATTGTTTTCGGGGAAGAACGCTATTCAAACTTCAGTGTTGCCATTATAATAAAAAGGAATAGTTAAAACTAAAATATTAGAAGCGTCGCTTTATGGAAGTGATTATTTTGTTATCAATGTTATTATCATTTTATTATATGCAAAAAAATATCGTTGTGTGTATATAAATATCAATATAATTAAAAAAAAGTTGTGCATGTAGTTTGTCACTATTGCCACCTACACTTTTATATATGCACTAATTACTTGTCCAGCGATATATAACATAACTTTCACTAAGAACAGATGGCGCAACCATCTTTCCAGTTTTATATAAATAATTAAGTTTCCCCCTACTGGGTTATATTTTCCCAGCTGTAGAAAAGATATAATTTATAAACAATGTTGTTTTTTTCATATGCATCAAATGTATTAAAGAGAGCAGCTTCCTTTCGGTATATTATCAAATACAAAGAAAACGTAAATATAGTGCCAAAGGCTTCATTAACTTCGGTTACAACCAAGACAATTCACGATGTGAACACTAACGTAGTTAAGGATGTAATCTTGTTCAAATACGAAAATCCTACGTTTTATAAGTACATGAACTTATTTGCCATTGTGCAATATTGTTTTTGGGTTTATCTTGGTATATTTGCGTTTTCAACGCTTAGAGATGCACCTGTCGATAAAACTAAGATAACGGAAGATACACCGTGGTTCAGAAAGATAAACCTTGGAGAAAACAAGTACAGAAACACGTTAGGAACTGTAGCGGTTACTGTGGGTGAGTTTTTTGTTAATATAATATCTTTAGTATCGATTAATAGTTATCATGAATTCATAGGCTGAGAAGCTGGAAGGTTCTGATATAAAATAGAAGGCATACTCATTTATAATATTTCTATTTTAAAGATTAAAAGTGATAGGGGTACCAAGATGCTTCCATGTTCACATATAAAATAAATATTGTATTAAAGTTAGTAAGTTCTAGATAAAACAAAAATTTTAATGATTATTATATGTGTTTCCCATTTTCCTTTTCATTTTCAGGCCAATACTGTAGTTAGTTCAATAAAAAAACTTCCCATTGTCCACTTGGTTTCAGCATTTAGAAGAAGATAGAATAGAAGATAGATAGAAGATGGCATAGATCAATGATTGTTGCTTTAATAATAATAATGCTATATTAATTTAAAAACATTTAGATATTTATTTATTTGTTAAATTGAAACAACCACAATTATATATATTATGATACGATTAGATGACAATTAAAATAATTGGTACTTAACAACGAAAGTGTTCATAAGAGCATATATATATATATTTTAATAGCCTACTACAAAAAAAATGTTTTTGACACATGTACAATAATTAGGTATAGAACAAATTGAAACGATTTTGTTGAAACCTTTCCGTTCTAAAGATAATTTAAACTTACAATTAGGAAAGCATTGTATGAGTGTCACAATTTAGGTTTTAGTACAGTTTTTGTCTGGATACTGGGACACTGGAATTTCAGGCAATGAAACTGTGGACTCCTGCACCAAATGTGCCATCCAGTCGGGTCCTTGGAACACTTTGAGATCTACCCAAGGGACTTATGCTTATTATCTAAATCAGTATTATTCGATGCATGTAAAAGAGTTGAGATTTGTCTCTGAAATTAAAGTGCAAGCATTATGGGTCTTTGCAAATTGATATTCCGCAAAAACCACGGTTTTTAAATTCAGAAATGCCAGTGAATACATTACCTATATTATTAGCCGCGCAGGCACGTCTGCACACCAGCACATTTGAGTAAAATAAGGAGCAGGGATCACTCTATTTGTGAATATGGCTTAGAGGACAGATCACATATTTTTTAATTGCCCTAGAAAGGGTTTCTCATTCTTTCATTATTATTATTATTTCTCTATGACATTCTACCTCCTTCTATTCCCCATCCTACTAACATTATATGTCTCTTAACTCTTGTTACAGATAATCATTTAATTCTAGAATGCTTGTTGAAATGATTAATAGTAACAAAATTAAACTTTAGATTTTAGTATAATGTTCTTGTTTATGTCTGTAATCTAACAATATGTTTTATGTTCAGTTTACATGTGCTTTGTTTGTGGTGTCTGTTCGTAAATTTTGTAGGTGCTGAAGCTATTACTGGTTTCAGCATGAATAGGTAGGCTTGCCCGGGGTAATACCCCACACAGAAAACCAACGTGAAGTAACAGTGTTAGCAATGTTGCGTTTCGTTTGGTCAGTGAGAGCACTAAAGGCCCACCTCCCCTCTCCTTTTTCTCCTCCCCCACCTGCCCCAAATAGGCTGGCAACGTACTTGCGACTCCCCTGGTGTTCTTTGTGTCTACGGACAGTGGTGATCACTTAACATCAGGTGACCAACCTGTTCGTTTGCCTCCTACGATATATTTAAAAAAAAAAACAGCCCAATCTGGATATAAAGATAGTGGTTTAATTCTGTGTCTGGCACAATCTCCATTGTTTATGGTTCCATTCATTTGACATTTGACAATGACAAAATTGTGAGCACATGTGTTGCCATTTTAAAAAAGAAGAAATTTGTATGTTTATATGAATATAATCAAAAGGCTAAAGTTTCTGCAGAAACTAATTTGACTTTTTTAAATAAAACAAAAACTTATAGAAATCAATGTGGATTTCTCCATATATTAATTATTTGTTTGCAATACTCAACCACAATTTGATTGTTATTTTTATAAATATTTTCTTTAAGGTGGACCTAAGGAAGGACCTATTGAACCTATGAATGACAGTACCAGTTGCTAAAGGCTTGGTCAGAGACACTGCTAGAGTCAGTACTAATATGCTAGATTAACTCTAACATTATTTATGACGGGATCTATTAATATATAATATCTTTACCCTAGAACTACGCATTAAAGAAATAACTGTATCATTTCTCTTTTTACATCCCCATAATTTTATAACTAAATGTGGTAACTTTATATGTGTAGCATTCTTGATTATTTTACTACTCCCATATCTGCGAAACGAAACTTTGTCTACTGGTCCCGCTACAATTAAAGCTAAAATTAAATTAACATCAACAATCAATGATAAAGGTTCTGATTATACCTTGCCACACCTGTGTCTTTCCAATGACTCCACATTATCCTCCCCTAAACTCTTTTGATCTGTGTAAAAACCGCCATCCTAGTTGTCCTGCTGCGTCTATCGTTAGTAGCCTGATAATTCCTAAGGCATAAAGATAATGTATACCCACATTTAGTGACCATAGACAAAACTTCGCGGCGATACACGCAGATATGGGAGTAGCATAAGGTTATTAGTATTATGGAGAATATTTCTCATGGCAGGGATTACAGTACTAAAATAAAATATATAGTAGTTCAACCATAAATTTATTATACACATTGAGACGAGTAGTAAGAAGGATGATTCTTGTGTTTGGATTCTAACAAGGAGTTTGAGTATATGTTTTTTCCTATTTTTTCATGTATATTTGTTATTTACCTGTCATGTAAATTATGCTAATCATGGTTTTGTATAATTATATGTATAAAAATGAAATTAAAATAAAAGATAAACAAATCTAAATATAACCTTGAGCCCTTTTCAGTCCATCCTTGGATATATGCTTCCAAATCTGGACCATTTTACTACCACTTCCGCTAGTTTCCATACAACTTCTATGTTTATGACTATCGTTTTGTCGGTTTAATTTATTGCGAATTCGTTAAATATAGTTAAAATACGTATAAATAAAATTGAAGTGTCCATTGTTAATTTGGGTTTATATGGAAACTGGCTGAATCAGTTATGAAAAGATTTCCAACTGGGAGATGAAGATTTTGCAGAGTATTATGTAGGTTACATATTTTTCATTACATGGTGGGAGTGCATTTTCTTTTTTTTTTATTGTAGCATAAATGACTGCACTGTGCCTGATGGTAACCACAGTACAATCCAAAAACAACGGCGACCACCGAGTGACACACTATCCATCGCCGGTCGCCGCTGTCATGCCGGCCTGCAAAAAGCTGGATATGCACAGGCTGATCCCGAAACGCGACCCGCAGAAGCGAATCACTATGACGGGCTTTTTCGTCATATACATGGTGGTTGCGACCCAGTCGGGCTGTAAAACCCTACCAGCCCGCTTTCGCCATTGCCTCGTTCGTTACTCAGCAGGGTGCACCACGTGCCAGTGAGGTTGGCTTGGATGTCTCAAGTCTTAGATGTTATTCGACACCCCTTACACCCCAAATTTCTAAGCTTACCTGGTTAGTTATCACTCTCAGTTGAAAATTGATCGTCAAGAGCTACAGGCGTGTTTAGGTGGCTCCACTTGAGAGCAAGTTGTCTCTACATAAGGGTGTTTACTATCTTAGTCCATGTCGACATAGCACGTCATATGTACACATATAAATAAAAAAAACACTTCCACAAGTACAGAGGACAAAATTAAAATCACCTTATATCTGTGGTTTCATTCCCTAGCCTCATCACCAGTTAATAGCAAATATGTATACTAAAATATATTATGTAATATTCCAGGTACAGGATCACTAGCAATGATCTGGATGTATACATTACGTTCAGTCCGTTTCTTAATACTAAACAAAGGCGGTAAACATCTCACATTCGTCACATACTCACCATTCGGCCACAACAGACTAATGAAAGTGCCACTTGAAAATGTTTGCTGCAAAGAGACTAGATCACGTGCGCGGGTTCAGTTGCCGTTGAAAGTCAAAAGCAGACTGATGCATTATATGTTAGATATGCGTGGGGAGTTCAAGAATCCATTGTTGTTTGATTCCACTGCGGGACTATCGAGAAAATGGTAGAGGTAAAAAAAATATATTACATATTTTCTGAATTATGAAGTGTGTGCAAAATAATACTTTTCTGTCTGAAGACGGGCCTCATGGTGCAGTGGTAGTAATGTACATTATTGAATTGAGGAGTCATGGGTTAAATATATGTTCTTGTTATAGCAATTATGTTACTATAAAACAAGTTATGCTTAGTTTCAAGTGAATTGCCTGAACATTAACAAGAAAATTGACAACAATGTATAGAAAATAAAAGCTTCATTATACCAATTTCTCCATTTTATACGCTAAGCGTCAAATAAGTTGTTAGAAAAGTGTGAGACACAGTAAGAAAATATTAAGGCAAGAAAAACCACACTTAATGTAGTAACAATAGAATAACAGAACGGACAAAATAGGACTATGACTCAAGAGGCCATAAAATTAAAAGAAACATTTGTACACACTGCAATTACATTTTTTTATATTGAAGGTGGCCCATCCACCCCTCCCAACTGTTGAATTTGCCACTGATTTCCAATCTAGAAATAAATGAAGCTTTATGGACTCTTATCGGATATCACCATCATAATCTATATTATAATGCTGAACCATTTTAGTGGATCGGAAAGTAAAGTTTTCGATTGTTCTCTGGATTTCTTGAATATCGTAGGACTTCATAAAAGAAACAGTTTGAAAATTCAACGTCTATACTTTGTGTACAGTATAAATGGCGAATAAGAAACAGAATTTCTGGAATTAGGAATTTTATCACATAAAATATATATTTATCAGAAAAAAATCTTTATTAAATCCTTTATAATTAGTGTAACAGGGAACTAATTTCATCAAGTCTCAACACAAAAATAAAGTAATATAACAAAATAATATGTTCCTCCCTATTTACAATTCTCATAATTTAGTCACAAAATTGTTAAGTGCAAATATTACATTATTCCTGTATGTCTTTAAAACATATTTCATTGTGTCCAACGAAACTGACCAGCCAATTATCACTTATAATTATTAATATTTGATACTAACAAATAAATTATAATTAAACAATTATAATGAAAACAAGTCTTTCCGAGCAGACAAGAATTAATTATTTACGATCAACTTATATGAGAACATTTTTGTAGAGGAAACTATCCACTTGCAGTTTGATACTGAAACAATATGATTAATTTCACTGACTCAGTAAAGACAGGGCTCCTTAATATTAAAAGATATTTAGAGGTCCTTAAAAGGCTGAAAATTTAGTGTGCCATTTTTAATATAAGAAAACCCAATAAAAATATATAAAAAACTGGTCGGGAAATAAAAAAAAATTTAGATCTCGAAAACAGCATTAGGTAATTCATAAGTACACTATAACATTTCATCAGATTCGGTAAAATTGTTTAGAACAATAATTGTGAATACAAGCACATTGATTTTTAGTTCATAAAAATAAAACTTCTTAGAGTTTAGAAAGAAAAATTGAGCTTCTAAATGTCAATAAATAAAGTGCAGAATACACATAAGTAAAATTTACAGTAAAATAAATAAATAAAATTAGAAAATAAGATTTACTCTAGAGCATTATGAAGATTAATTTTATGGATAGAGATACTGAATTAAAGTAGACTGTGAGAAAGGAGATTTTCATAATGTTTCATTTTATCTGTTTATGGCTGCAATTGCAAACATGGTAAATGTCAAAAGTTTTTAATAAATAAATAA
Source organism: Antheraea pernyi (assembly GCA_015888305.1). Taxonomy (NCBI): domain Eukaryota; kingdom Metazoa; phylum Arthropoda; class Insecta; order Lepidoptera; family Saturniidae; genus Antheraea; species Antheraea pernyi. Next base: position 181,905 of record MU158889.1, on the reverse strand, counting down.
TGTTCAAACCATAGTGGTATATAGAAATAAATAAAATTCACATTATGGGATAAAAGTAAACATTTCATGAAATAATATATTATTAGTTCCTATTTATACAATAATTTCTGTAATTTCGAATGTGCAACACAAAAAAAAATTATAAAATTATTCTATAACTTTTTTATGTCATCTATGGCCTTTGTATTTTTTATTGTCTATAGGTTACCGTTTGTGATATTTACCAAAATCATGCCAGTATCATACAATTTCTTTAACAATTCAAACAGAGTCAGTAAATGAATTGTATTGTAGTAATATAATTATATGAACCCTTTGAAGACCTACTGGTATTTAAAAATTAACTATTTTATAAATACAAGAATGGAGTAAGTTTAACAAACCTAGTAAGTGGATATTAACCTTGTATTATTAACTTATGTCTAATTACTTATTTAATATTGTTTTACGTCTACAAATGCTTTAACTAGCTTGCTAAAACAAGCTACCGAGGATCAAGGGTGTTTTGTGAAATTTTCGAGATCAAAAATTACAAATTAGTTAAACGGTAATAAATATTTAATCAAATCACATCCAGCCGTTTTGATTACACTTTTTGTTTTCTCGATATACTAAAAAGTTATTTCAAATCAATAATATTAACATAACCATAGATAATATAGAAATCGTATAAGTACGTACTCTTTAAATATATTATCTGTGACAGATTTACTTCTATTCGTTTATAATATAGAAGCAAAAGTCTAGTTTTGGGCGGTGTATTTTATTCTTAACATTGCCTTGTTTGTTAATTAGCAATATTGATGTTATTGAGTGTGATATAGTCTGGTTTTTGCGTGGATTAGAAATAAAATTACGGAGCGTAAATTGTGTCACATCAGAAAATTCTGGAAAGTTCTATGAAGAGGAGGCCACCATTTTGTTACTGCATGTATTAACTTTACAATACGAAACAATTACCCAAATGATAATAAGCATTAATAATCTTTAATAATAAGGATTCATTGCCAAAATCAAGAGAATATAGATGTTTAATTCACATAACTACAAATAGAATGAATAACTTAAGAAACACCATTGATCCTGAATTATTAAGTACGGTATTAAATTCTTATTTACACAATAAAAGTTCATAAATATTTTAATGTACTACCAATAAGTTACATGTTTGTAAGGCTCTGTGTAACATATACACGGAAGCGGTGCTTTTGTATAGTTTTTTTTTTTATTCTCCGTAATTCATATATTATTTACTCGAGCATACAGTTAAATGAACAAAACTTAACTTACATGCATTGTCTCACACTGCATTGCAGTTACTCGTCACAAATTATTTTTAATCCGGCATACACTTTAATACTGGATTTCCATACATAAAGGACTGAACGCGTATAATATCATTAAGAAATGCTGCAACTCTTACTACATAATAAAAAAAAATATATATTCGTCCGAAGTATAGAAATCCAGTAAAAAGTCTTAGAAACTTACGAGTCCAAACTTAAAATAAATCATAATATTCTTAAATCATCGTTATATTTGCCGAATCGTACGCTACGCATACAGTTTACAAAAATAGAAGTTGTATATATAATATAGTTTCGAACTGTACAAGGGCGCGATGAAACCGATCGTAAGCTAAATATACATATAGTCCGATCGTAATATTATATCTTGACTATATTTTTCCCAAAGAATTCACATAAAATGTTCTTTACTATTCGCGTGCTAAACAATTTCTATATATTTCTTATGACCATGATAAGGCAATTTAAACGATACATTGAACATTGAAATCTAACAGTAGATGATTGTAAAACGATGTCAGAAAAAGTTAATTAATTATCTCGCAAGAATAAAGCGATATGATTGCTAAATAACTGCTTTAAAATTGTACATCCGATTATGTGCCAATCACAAACAAGTCCATAACCAACGAATTACATAATAGAGAAGGATGCAAACATATTACGATAGGTACACGAACTGAATTTGCCATTTTGATACAGATTTTTGCTCATTAACGCTATCGTTCACTCTCGCAAAACACGCAATTAAAAGATCTGTTCTGACGTACCCTAATAAAAAAATAAGTACACATCAATCTTTCTAGTCCTCCTATTTCGTTAATAGCTTATTAATATTTAGATATAAATTATTATTAAAAAAAAAAATTAAATTATAAATAAAAAACTATTAAATTAACTCCAGAGCCGCTATATATAAAATAATGTGGATTGACTGAAAGAAAATTCTAAGTTACTTATCGATCAGCCTGTACACTCGTCTCTCCATAAATTATGTACATTTTATTTCTTCTACTACCTAGGATTCAGTTGCATGTGATTTTATATCCAAACATATATTTATAGTCAAAAATCTCATCAGGTTTAGTCAAACAGAACGCATTCTTAACACGCGTCACGGCGTACTTGCGTCGCGTACTAACGTCGCCTTGTGTTGTACTATTCAAGAACGTAACGTTCGTAAAGCGCGCTTTCTGTTTGACGGATCTCAACTTTTATAGTACAACACAAGGCGGCGTTAGTACGCGACGCAAGTACGCCTTGACGCGCGTTAAGAATGCGTTCTATTTGGTAAAACCTTATAAACTTTATCTAAAGAATTGCCTGTAGGGATGTTCGATATAAATATAAAATTACATCATCGATATCGATTCTACACTTGAATATAAAATAATCGATGTTTATCCCTACAGGGTTCTGATGGTGACAGCGTATTCCGCCCCACTCTGATAACATGTAAGCGATTAATTTCCCTTATCTTTACCGTCAGTGTGTGGGCAGAAAACATAAAGAATCACGTCTCTACATCCTAGTATTCAATTAGTACTTATTGACTAATCCAATTTTATGTTTTCTTTAAAACGAATGAAAGTCTTATAAAATATTTATTTTTAATTCTTTTACATAATTAAGTCATTAATCTTTGTATTGTCGAAATATGCGTAACGATTCACAAACACGACAAATATACAATAAAAAAAAAAACCTACGATATTATTAAACTGTCAATTAGTTTGTTAGTTTTATATTTATATATCGTTTTTTCTTAAATTATTATTACTATGACAAATATCCAGAATTACCTTTGTCTTTAGTTGACCAGACGATCGCGTGTCTTGTTTCCGTTAAAATTACTACTCTCAATATTAATTTATCACACAGACATAAAATCCCAGTAATCTCATGATATTTTATGACGTGTATGATCTATGCGTGATGTCAAATTAAGGTCACGTGGCTATGGAATCTCTAAAAATATCCTCAAGCATCAACCATTTACGTAACAGCATAGTTTTGTACTGCGACAGTAATATTTCTTTGGTCATTTGTCATACAACGAGCATTCTATGACCATAATAATCAGTGTGACGTCACGAAACATTAAACACATAATCCGTAGGTCGTTATATCGAGCCTCGGTAATATCAAACTTCACTTGGCCATTTTAATTTATTTATTTGGCATATTATAAATTTGAACCGTCAACCGTAAAATTCGTAAACACATTTTTCTCTATAGAGAGAACATTCATTTTGTACCTTCATAACGGTCATATCCTACGTCACAGATAACAGCGATGCGTGACCGTCCGTATTGGTGGACAGTTCGGTTTGACCGTCTCGGAACTAATATCTCGGCTTGCGTCAGTCCGACAGGTAGCGATCTCTGGCCCTAGTGATCTCTTCTCCATCTTCTTCACGACCGGGGCTGATGCTGTCTATTTCGTCAACCTCTTCGAGATTCTTAGTGTTTGGATTGCATAGTCTGAAAGTATCGAAATTATTTTTTTATTCCATTATCTGTAACTCCATTAACCTGCCGTATGTATTCTCGCTATGGCGACTTAATTCACTGCTCGAATTAATAAATTTTAGGACAAAATGTCACACACGGCCATTCAATTCTGATTCAATTATATTGTGTTAGAGGTTATAGTAGTTATAGGTTAAGAATAACCGCTTTAATTGAATGATCCGTCTGATAAAGTGTTTATATCTATCTGTAGGGTATATTTCGTAAAATATACAGTGTAGGTATTATATGTATCGCTCTACAATAATGTTATTGGAAATATACTAAAATAGACAGCATGTGTCAGTAACCACAGCCCTTTAATAAGTCCTAAAAGAGAGATTGAATCAAAAATTTATCATAATGTTTTATTATTATATGACAATCCAAAAAAAAAAATGGAACAAGTAGGGCAATTAAATTTTTATCTAGGCTTTGAAAACAGAGCCAGCAAGGCATAGAATATATAAGCACTATCCATCTTATCCCACAAGCATTAAAAAAAACCCATCAAAATCGGTAAAGTTGTTTACGAGTAGACGAATTACAAACACACATACACCGGAATTTTATATATACAGATTGAACACACAGCCTCAGAATTGACAATTACGCTCATCATATAAAAGTTAGTCATGCGAGAATCGAACTGGCTATTTGCCACGACGCTTTTCAAATAAAAATTAATAGCTCTTAATATATTCTTTTTTAATTACAATGGAAATAATTGTCAATGTTTATTATTGTTATTAATTGTAAGTTTCATCGGTCTGGAACAGATGGCGCCTTAAATTAGTTTGTTGACAAAAAACCGTAGGACCGACTGTTATAAATATCTCATAGATGGCACCACGTTTTATTTTTGGATTTCTTTTTCAATAAGTGAGCCAAATAAATGCGTGGCCGGGTCAGCTACTCAATTATGAATTACCTGCATTTACAGCAGACGATGCACGGCGCCGCGAGCAGCAGCAATGGACTCGCGACAAGTAACAGCAATCCGAAGCCAGCGAAGATGCCCACGACCTGATTTAAACCATAGATTATAAAAAAAAAAAAAATCTTTTATTGCTACATACTTATATTACTATTACATTTTTATTTTATCTTTTATTCAAGAACTATATAGCACTCGCCTCAGCGGCGTAGGCCTCCCCCAAACTTCTACATTCTTCTTTCCTTGACGCTATTCTTGGCCAATTCCAACCACACCTTTCTTTAAAGACATCACTCCACCTCTTTTTGGGCCTTCCTTTTTTTCTTTTATGCCCCCATGGTATAGATAATATAGATTAAACATTTGAAATATTACTACTCTTTCGTTTTACTTCTCAACTGAAAGCGTACATATTTGGTTTCTCATTTATATGAACTTTAGAAATAAATCTATACGAGTTGAGAATAACCACAAAACTCAATTTAAAAAATTCTGTTAACCACTTCATGGCACAGTTTAAATATGAACATTTAGTACCGTCTTAACGTCCATAACCGATTTCTCAAATTCTATATTGAGTTAAATATTTTTAATTCTGCTATTGTAACATTTTTTATTTCATATCGCGATATTTCTCTTTATGTTCATCGATTTTATTAATCCCTTCACCCATAAGAATTAATATGACGAATAAAGACATCCAAATTCGTTTTCATACTTTTAAAGTTCACAGAATAAAACATACTATTATATATTATAAACTATCAGGCCCAGCAGACGTTGTCTCGCCCTGATTATGAAAAACTCCTTGATAAATTATATACTAAAACGTGATCCTCATGAATCACCCTATCCACTGATGAAAACCGCGTGAAAATCCGTTCGGTAGTTTTTGAGTTACAGACAGAAAGACAGACACGGTAGGGCACTTTGTTTTATACTATGTAATGATTTACAATGTAATATGAATAATATGTTTACACAAGTATAGGTAAGTATATTATACATTACCTGTGCGCGATGCCACAACACAGAAGCACGTGAATGTCCCAGTTTGTTTTTGCACGGCCCTTTGTCATAATGGCGTAGAAGGAAATCATCCTGCAAATACAAATGAATCTTATTCTATTTATAAATTATGAAACTGTTTTTTTTTGTTCTTATTTATCATATGTGTGGTAAGTGAATAACCCGTATTAAATCCATAAAAAATACAATATTTGTTTTTTTTTTTGTAATAAATTATATTGACAATTAAAAAACTAGCATTTTATTACAGAATGGTCGAATCCTTGTGTGTGGTGTAAACGGTACGCTATATTGTCTTGATTCTGACAGTCGGAGATGAATTGTTGTTGTAGAGTACACGTTGCTATTTTGTTGTTATTTTATTCTAAAATTCCCAGGTTTTCAAAAAAATTATTAAAGTGTTTTAATCGCAATCCCGTAAAATTGTCTTTTATTTACCACGAGGCTAACCTTAAAATATATACCATAGAATCATATGCGACAAATTATTATTTGTTAAGTATTGTTATGTTTATCTTATTTCATATTACTCTATATACTTTGGGACGCATATTTACAAAAAATACATTAAAAAGCGTTGGACCCAGATTAAAATGTAAAGACACTAGTCCGCTATGGGTCGCGGCTTATGGAGAATAGGGTTGCCAAAATATTCAGTAAAATACTGGACATAATGGAGTAGAAAAGAAGTCACGGAGATCTGATACGCGTTCGTCGGGTAAATCTTTGCGGGCTATTTATCGAACATGGGGTGACTCATCAAATCAGTCTGACGTCACATTCGGTGATAGTCTATTGTTTGCTTGTTTAACGTACCGTAACATATTATAAAAAAAACAACCTACAATTACGAATCATAACTGTACACTTTCTGATACTTTAGTATTGTTCTAATTGATTGCCAACATAAACGTATCTGTGAATTGTTGAAAAATGGGTTAAAATTAACAATAATATGCTAAATACTTAGATAGTGGCAAGTAGGTAACTCAGTTACTGAACAAAACAATAGATAGTTTTGTTCTTTGTTTACATAAACCTGTGAGAATTAATAGCCATTCCGAATAAAGTTATTGTTCCTAGTATTGATGTATATAATTTGCAAATTAGTAGAACCATTAATCATTAACCATATATAAACCGATAATAATTTCATTATTACCTTTTAATATGGACATACTTCGATAAAAATGTTAGGATAAATATTATCATTAGTTACATATGAGGAATTCATATAAACTTCTTCGCAACGATTTTACTTTGACAACTAGCTCAAGGGTGCGCGGCACACCTCGGCTTTGGCTGTTGCCTGATACAAGCAATTCGCGACCTATCTGAGCTAACCTAAGCTAAGCTAACTATTCATACATACACGAGTTGTTGAAACTTTAATATGGACATACTTCGATAAAAATGTTAGGAGAAATATTATCATTAGTTACATATGAGGAATTCAAATAAACTTCTTCGCAATATTGATATTAGATACTATTTACGTTTACTCGATAGAGTAAATGCATCAATTTATATGTAAGTCTATGGTATACTTCATATATTATGGTAGTCCGGTGAAGTTGTTAAGACCTTGCTAGATCAATAACGTAGTCCGTTCGAAAAATAGGTGAAGCTGTTAAGACCTTGCTAGGTCAATAGCGTAGTCAGTTCGAGAAAAAAATATATATTATGCAAATAATTTATGGTATCTGTTTCAAAAATATGTTTAAAAGGATGCCCAAAATAAATCCTAAACGTATGTATGTATACAATATAATGAATTAAGAGCAAATACGAATAAATAAATTCGTTTGAGTATTTACACAATATGTTTTAATAAAATTTTTATGAATTTATATCTACGAAACATTGACATATAAAAACCCAAGACGCAGTCTCGAAAAAAAGTAGCGCTCAAAACCGTCCCGCAAAACCTCCCCACAATATACATACGTGCATATAGTTATGCGATAAACTTATGATTTTGCAATACTTACCTGAATGATTTAAAGTTATTTTACGCGAGACTATTTGAAACGAGTGCATAATTTTCAATTGTGTAAATATTTTATGCGGTAGGAATTGAGACGTTGAGTGTGCCTCTTGGGATTTTATATACATGAATTAAACAATTTTATTAATATTTCAAAAATATATATTACGACTATACCATTTTATCGTAGCTATTTGGCTTTCGTAACTGGTTTGAAACTCAATTAATTTTTTACTCTTTTTTTTTAATGTCATAGGAGGCAAACGAACAGGCGGGTCACCTGATGTTAAGTGATCACCGCCGTCCATAGACACTAGCAACACCAAGGGAGTCGCAAGTGCAATGCCAGCCTGTGTTGGGGGGAGGTGAGGGGAAATGAGATGGGGGATGGAGGAGTCGGGAGTGGAGGTGGTCCTCCGGCGCTCTAACTGACCGAACTAAACACAACAAGGCAAGCACTGTTAATTCACGTCGGTTTTCTGTAAGAGGGTGATACTACTCCAGGCGAGCAGACCCGTTCATGCTAAAATCAGTAATGGCTCTACCACTTTATTATTTCTTACAATTTGTTTGGCTGAATTAAATTACGTTCCTATCAAAGTGGTCTTAGCTTGCCATTTTCAAAACAATACCTGTAAATAAATTATGGACACTGACAATAATTATTACGAGGTAAACCGTATTGAAAATACTGAGACATCATTGTTATAAGTTTGTATATAATTATATTGAAAGCCGACAAATCCCTAAAACTTTGAATTATTTTCCTGAACACCTTTATTATTTCCTACATATCTTTTTTGAAGTGTACATACGAATAAAAGGAGGAATGAGGTAGGCAAAGTAGAGAATGATAAAAATTTAATAAGTACGTGTATGTGTCGATTTGAATTGGTCGAAATTCACCCAAAGCTTATAGTAAAATATCCACTAATTTACAGGACAATACAGTTAAAATGTATCAGCTTTGTTTTTTCATTGCCAAATATATATACGTCGGCCTTATTTTGTCGCTTTTGATTCTATTCGACTTAAATGAATAAGTTACAGTAATAAAATTTAAATATTTATTAATGACATCGTATTTAAATCAGTTAGAAATCTTTTAATATAGTGTTTTTTTCGTTTATCCATATATCTTTTACGAGTTATATTACTATAGTTTTTTTTAAAATTATTCCTTTACTACAAGTTCATTTATAACGATAATGAATGAATCACCTCAAAACAAAAAAAAATGACGTCACAATTAACGGACAAATTACCATTTATCAATACCTGCATAACTTAGTTTTAGTAACAAAGTACTTTAAATAAATCTTGAACCAATTACCCGTTCACGATTCCGAGTTACCTCACTGAAAATCTTATCGTGGTCCGCTTATAAGCTCGAGGTGAGGCGCATGCTCGTAATGAAAGGGTCAAGGGGAACAGTGGTTTTTCATCGCGTAATTAGAAAACAAACAATGACACGACCCCGCCCCAAATTATCGCAAAACAAAACACTCATGGATTTCAGTTTTTTTTCCATTTATATTTCAAACCGACTATTATACAATTCGATACCTGTCGCTATTTTTCCTTCATACATTTGATATACTCTTTAAAAACTGGTACAAAAAAAGCGTTACTATCGTATTCTTACCCGCTTCGTCGAGCATTAAAAAATCGGCAAAGTTAAAATATTATAGTTATCGAAAATTGGCATTTATTTATCGTTGTCTCGATGTTATACATATAATACATATTAACTTCTACCGGCGACTTCGTGCGCGTGGAATAGTTACTTTGGGCTAACCGTTAACAGGCAGCGAAAGCTCTCAAAAGGGAAAAAATTGTGTCGTCACGGGACGCCTGGCAGATGTGAAACTTCGAAACTGTTCGTATTGAATGAATCTGAAATTCTCAAATTACACTATAAGTATGCAAGTTCAGTGCGGCAAGAGAGATTGCGCACAGTCGCTTGCGCATGGCATCGCGTCGCCACGTGTCACACACTCGCCACGCCAACAATCAGATTTACCCGCGCCTATAGATGTTTCACATCAAAACGATTTTGCAACACTCTTCATAGGTGCTCCGCTCCTATAGGTCTTAGTGTGATGATATATAACCTATATCCTATAGCCTTCCTCGATAAAGGAACTATCTAACACTAAAAGAGTTTTTTAAATCGGACCAGTAGTTCCTGAGATTAGCGCGTTCAACCAAACTAACTCTTCAGCTTTATATATTAGTATAGATAGATATTAGCAGTTTACTCACGTCAAGGGAAGCGAGGCAGTACCAACAGAACACGTGCTTGCAACGTTTGCACATCATCTGGGCGCAACCCTCGTCCTTTTCGATCGGCACTCGGCACATCGGACACAGTTTAATCAGCTCAGAGTCTGGTAGAAGTGGTGCTCCAGCGCCAGACATGGAGGATGAAGCCGCAGCGGCCTCGCAAGTCAGGTTCCCGTGCCACTGTGAACAAAAAAAAAAGGATTTAGTTACCTGACACAGGATACTTGTACAGAAACTAACGGATAACCATTATACATATACAAGCAATCCCCGCCCCAGTGTGGTATGGATGCTATGTGCTAGTATGAATCGTCATAATGATTGAAACGCTTTAGAACAGGAGTGCTCAAGCGGTCGCCCGCGTTTTGAGTCGATCTCGAGAAAAAAATCCCGATATGGAATACACATTCACAGATTTTGTTTTATTAGGTACTAGCTGACCCGTGCTCACTTCGTTGGGCGGTAAACATTTATAAAAACGACTTTTTGTGACTTAAATATACAAGTTAGACAAACCTATGTTGTCGCTGACTTTTTTGTAGGCATTATTAAGCTAAACAACTTTTCTCTTGAACTCAATCATATATCTCTCATCGTTAACGCAGCGTTCGTGAGAAACGTTTTCATTCGATCGTATTTTCTCCGACTTACTTTGCAAATACGACTCCCACAAAAAAAACTTTTCATTTTTCGGTTTAATATATAGCCTATGACACAAATAACGTGGCCTTCTATTGGTAAAAGGATTTTCAAAATCGGTTTAGTAGATCCACCCCCTACAACGCCACAAACTCATGAACTTTACCTCTTTATAATAAAAGTATACATGTTACTAAAACAAAATGTTATGAATAAACAAGCAAAATTTATTCGATCCACAATTCCAGAGTAATCCCCTCATCACTTTCTTGTATTGTTTGTAGCGGGAGTTACCTACCTAGACGACAATCCCGTATCACACATACAAGCTTTGCAACTCTGCAAGCCTTGCAGAGTCGATCGATCGTAGTCTAACAATACTGAGCAGTTCAAGTTTGAGTACCCCTTTAAATTAATTTCTAGGTTCTTTGATATTTACGGTCCACCAGAGTCATAGAAGTTACTTAAGAAATTACAAAATTTATTTTTTGAACTTAATGCAAAAACAGCGATTTATAAAATCATCTAAATGTATTACGTCCATTTACTTATTTCCTTTGCACTCTTCGTTCCTGCGTTGTCTTTATTAATACTATAATTTTTGATAGAGTGAACAGATTTTAAAGAAAGAAAGATTAAATGTTACCCGAGGATATGTTTTATGGTTTCCTTGGTGAAGTTTTATCGTGAACACAATAAAATCGCAGTAGCAGTGACGCGTGTTCAAACAAACAGACAGACAAAATTTCTAAAAATTATTGACATATATATTATTACTTATTCCTAGAGACCTGCAACAATTTTTCTCACATAAATCTAAAAAGTACATTTACATAGTAGATTTGCATGCTATTAGTTATATGTATAGATTTCATAAAATATTTTTTTAATGGGATATTTGGATTTGTCTTCGAGTACCAAAACACTTCTATAATTACCGTCGGCCAAAACTATCATTATACTTAATTAGAACTTGTTTAAAATCATACAACTTAAAGTAATACGGAATTTGATATGTATCTACGTTTACACCTCTTTTAACTGATGAGTTTTTATATGGCTATTTTTTTAAGCCTTTACAGATTCACCGGACTACCTTTTTATGGCCACGTATCGCATGCGACCAGATGGTCATTAAGATATGATTTTTTAAAGTAATTGAACGTATTTACTACTGTATTTTTACTATAGTATACTTGCAGATAAAAGTGGAATCGAAAAACAGTTCACGATCTGAACGATATGCCTAATTCATCAACGTTACCGCCGTTCTTAGAATATCGCAGTTCTGTTGTATGTCTGCCAACAATTAAACTCACGAAGGTTAAAATTTGAATATAATCGTACATTGAGATGCACGCGTTTGAAACAATGCTTAGACAAGAGATCTACCTACACTGTATAATTGATATTCACAAGACAAATAAATTAATTAACGAAACGATTATATTGTAAAAAATTGTGCACACGCAAAGTGTAAAATATAATTTCCAGTAATGATGCCAAGTTATCTAGTGCTTCTGGAATTTTTACAGTAGCAGGTTTTTATGAGTGTATCATAAGTGTACCATTCGAGTGTAATATAACTATTATTTTTTATTTAGCTTCATTACGTATTATATAACAAATTCCTCTGCCACTTCTGTCTGTCTGTCTGATCGCAATTAACTCAAAAACTACTCAACGGACTTTCATGCGGTTTCCAACAGTAGGTAAAGTGATTAATGAGGAAGGTTTTGGTATATAAATTGTCAAGTTTTTTTTTTATTATCAGGGCGGGACAGGTCGTCCAACGGGCCCGCTAGTATACTATAAACAGTATTAAGTAAATCTCCAACTTTGTGTGTTTCAACCTTTACTTAGGGACCACTAAAGTATTACGTAATCAGAATATTTATAATTTCTGACCGACGCCTCCCCCTGGTCAGCAAACATAAGCAATGCTCTTACAATTGCTCTAGTAATAAGGAATCTATAGACTATGGAGGAAATAACTTACTAGGGTGATGGTAGCCCTGTGGAGAAGACCGCGTGCCTCATATTATATCATATCAGACCTACACATCCAGATCCCCCATCTCTATTGTCATCAAGAATAAGCAAATCAAAGATCTTTCGCCCCTCTTTAGTGCTGACGTAAAACTTGAATCCCCCCCTCCTGATAGAAGGTGGTAGAGCCACGCTGTAGCTATTACTAGTTTCAGCGTGAACGGGTCGGCTCGCCCGGGGTAGTACCACCCTCTCGCAGAAAACCGACGTGAAGTAACAGTGCTTGCATTGTTGCGTTTCGTTCGGTCAGTGAGAGTGCCGGAGGCCCACCTCCTTTCCCCTTATCCCTTCCCCTTTCTCGTTTTTATTTTAATTTAATTTGTATTTTAATTGTTTAGAACCGATAGACTTGAGATACAAACTATCATGTTTATTTATTTTGAAACTTCTATACGAGCTCACATTCCTTTGTCACATAGCAATACAAGGCACTGTTGAAAATTCACTGACTTCAATTATTCATAGTATACTGGATAAAGACTCCCTCCCTCATCTATCTATACATGCGAAAAGAGAACACGTTAAAACTGCAAGCACAAAGCGAGGAGGCTTTTACATTACACGACACAAGAGGTGAAACGTCGAGGCCGGTCTCTGAGAGCATTGTACTCTCCGTGTCTTGCCCCAGATTCATTCATACGGTGTGAAAAAAAAAAACGAGCTCGAGTATGGGACTGCTCTTTCATGCATGCTGCCGAGCTGAGTACTGCGACGACCTTTTTGGTGATTCAACTGATTTTGCGCTCGCTCCGGTTTATTTTGAACGTGCAATTTGTACAAGATATAAATTTCCTGTGACCTACAAAAGGTTATTCACACTAACAGCTTACGTTAATTACTTTACGACAAATACTTCTTGAGACCTAGAAAGGTTGTTTACATTATATAAATACGTTAATTATTTAAAAAGGAATGAAAATATACTGGTTTTCTATATATACGACCACAGTGAACTGACCAAATTAAATGTAAAGTATCTGTCCAAGATAAATACATATTACAATATTGCAGAAAAAATCACAATAAAATCACCAGCAAAACCGACTTCAACCAATTGAACGTAGATTATATAAATTAGGTAGATTTAGGCTAGGGAAAAGGATTTATTCAAACGTAATTAAATTTATGGCAACCTTAAGATAATTTGGTCAAACCTGGCATTTAAAAAGTTCCATGTTACCTGAAATAGAGAATAACAGTCGGACCTCATAATTAATAATTAAAAAAAAAAAAAACAAAAGAATTAAGCTTGTGTCGACAGTAAGTCTAGTCGTAAAATTAATGCTTTCCTCGCAAACGAACTTCTTTCATAACTCACATTCAGCTCGGACACAACGTTGTTTGAACTTGCCAGATATTACACGTGGATCGTAACCCCGTCGTCCCAAATTTCAATTTAATCTTGGCACAGGTCTGATCGAGATTCTCTTAGTTATCCCTTTATATATTGCTCATGCACATTTAACAGACTTCACAGTGACAATGAAAACTTTTGAACGATGTTATATTTCTGTTTGTTTTGGCTTGTTTGATTTAAAAACTTTACTCTCTTCGGTTTCTAGGATATATTAAATGGGAGAATTTAATAACTATCTGCGACTACACTACTGTTATTGAGACAAAGATTGTGAATATATTTGTAATGTACCTAGTAGTAATGTATAGTAGTTTCTGGCTTTCACTGATAGCAAACAATATTCAAGCTGATTGCTATAGATTATAATATATTGTTATTAATTTCTGGAAGGTGGTAGAGCCACGCTGTAGCTATTACTAGTTTCAGCATGAATGGGTCGGCTCGCCCGGTGTAGTACCACCCTCTCATAGAACACCGACGTGAAGTAACAGTACATTGTTGCGTTTCGTTCGGTCAGTGAGAGTGCCGGAGGCCCACCTCTTTTCCCCTCTCCTCTCTCCTCTCCCTCTACCTCCCCTAACCCTTCCCCCCAAAGGGTGGCAACGCACTTGCGACTCCTCTGGTGTTGTTAGTGTCCATGGACGGTGGTGATCACTTAATAGCAGGTGACCCACCTGTTCGTTTGCCACCTATGACATAAAAAAAAAGAAACCCAAGACAGTAACAGGTTGAATCAAGGGAAATATGGCTTTCAATTGCAGATACCCAAACATACCTAGAGACGTTTGATAACAGATTTTCAACGTAAGTCAATACCCATGTAGGATAACAGAACAAGAAAATTTGAATAAAGATTAAAACAACTTCGAATAATAAAAATATGAATGAAGATGATTCTAGAAAGATGTACCAGAACATCTTTGACCATAGCCTGGTAGATAGTATTAGAATGTCAAAAACCTAGCAATTTCTCAATCACTATAGTTTTTCGAGTTTCAGGAATTCCTTACCGTATCTTCAAAACCCAAGGTGCAATGGTAATGAAATTAAAATGGAAGTCCCTCGAAAATATCCCTTTTTCGATACCAAAAGAAATTTCAATATCGGTTTAAAAATCACTAAGCTCTTGGCTAAAAAACATTTTAAACAATACAGCAGAGTTGAGAATCTCCTTTTTGAAGTCAGTTAAAAAACCCTACAATTTTGACATGGTTGCTACTTTTGTTTTACTGAAATTCAAACCCGAGTTGATTGACACGTATAATACAGTACGTTCACGTAGAGTTGCGTTTTAAATTTAAGCCTTCTTGGTGCCTACGAGATTAAGCCTCTAGAAAAAGGTTTAGGCCTCCTTGGTGGCTACGCAATTAAATCTCTAGAAAAGTAAGTTTAGTCCTCCTTGGTGGCTACGAAATTAAACGTTTAGAAAATATGTTTGATATTCAATTATTTCGAAATGAAATAATAGAGGAACACACGTAAGTCTATATATAATTTAAGGAAATCAAGTGTCTTATTTTGTCACTTTATTTATCAAGGTATGATACTGCCGTAAATGGAACGTCCTCAGTTGAGATAAAATCTTGTAAATATATAACTATATGGTATAAAATTTATACGGAAATGAATATAAACTGTAAGTTTACTTTAAGAGATAAAGTCGTGATATATCTACATGTAAGTATATGTAAGTATTGTATACATACAACTGAAGGCAAGAACAACAACAAAATGTAATTAACATTATTCTGAGTAGACTAGTATAACAAAACACAACGCTGTTTGCAAGAACAAAGCTGTTCGTTTTCTAGTTTCATCTGTTGTTAAATTATTATTAAATTGTGATTTATAATTAACTGTATCTTTAGTATACTCGTAACTCTATGTTGCAGCAGTAAAATGTATTGCCTGATGTATGTACAGTGTATCATATTTCTAAGTATTTTGTAGCGATGGTGGCTTGTTGATAGCGTGTTCGGATCGTTCCAATCGAGTCGGGGCTTTCGGTGAACGAAAACATCGTAATGAGACTATAGCATGGTGGTAGGGCTTTTTAGAAGACCGCGTGCTAGCTACCATCCTCGTATCGAAAAATCAATCGCCAAGGACCTGTTGGTGTATTCTGCTAGCAGCACTTGAGAGCTAATCCCACCTCAAGGTTTACCGTGCTTATCACCTTAGACCACAATCCTTATTTAACATTTAGTGAAGTTGCATACTCATTTAATTTACACATTATCTCGGTACATATTATAGGAGGCAAATGCAAACTGTTGTTTAGTTTTTGTACGATAATGAGAGTATTAAGTGAATGATGGTCTATGTAGTTTGTACGAGTGTTTTTTAACAAATTTCTTTATATAGCTATACTAGCAGGCCCGGCAGACATTGTCCCGCCCTGGTTATAAACAAATTCTTGAAAAATTGTATACCAAAACGTTCCTCATGAATCACTTTATCCACTGGTGAAAAAGGTTTGGAAATCCGTTCAGTAGTTTTTGAGTTTATCGCGAACAGACAGACAGACAGACGCGGTAGGGGACTTTGTTTTATACTATGTAATAATGATAATATATTATATTTTTTGTGTCTCTTTCTTTGGCCTCAACTAGAAAAAAAATGTATTTAAATGTTAAATATATATTATTATTTTTTGTATTAATACTATGATTTTGTCTTCTTATATTATGCATGCTGTGTTCACATATAAAAGGGTTCGTGTCCATTTTTGTTCATAGAACTCAGTATTGTGGACATTAAATAAATAAATAAATAAATAAACATCAAATGAGAGTATGATCAAACGTTATAACACCCATATAGTAATAGAAAAATAAATAGTAACGTAGTAAACAATTCCACAAATACTTTAAACGCTCCCTTCGACTATGTTTCAACTAAACACGCATCATATTAATGAGTTCAGTTAAAGACAAATCGATGTTTCGCATTAAAACAAAGTATAAAAATAAATAATAGTTAAAAAAAACTAAAAAAGCACGCTATCATAAAAAATGCAACTAAAAAACAGAAAATAGAATTTAATAAATAAATTAATTTAATAAAATACTGATTACCAGTGACGCATGTTAATATCAGCACCTCCAGATGAAAGCGTGTTTTTTTAGTTTTTTTAAACTATTATTTATTTTTTAACTTTTCTTTTCGGATTATTGCATTATCACCGACATTTGACAGGTGTGCAAAGTTTGAATTAAATCTGATCGTTCAAAGTAGGACAAAATCGAGCTCAAAGGGGGGTTGGTTACATACATACATACAGGTGAAGCTAATAAAAGCGTGTTAAAAACACAACAAAAACATTCGCCTAAATTATTAATACGGTCAACGGACTGTCTAAACTGTAAAATTCAAAACCAAACATCGTTGTCCTAAACCTACATAATTTTTAATATCATCAAGCCTAGAAGAGCGAAATGTTTACACGGTTTTATTTTTTAATTAGGCAGAGATTTTCTGTGACGAATTAATAAGTTTAACGTCAGACTGCATTTTCATTGTTATCCGTACAAATTCATTGTAATAAATACAGAATATGTATTGTTATTTGGCAATGTAACCTTAAATATTAGTTAACCAATTTACAGAACTGAACACTCTTCCAATTATATGACTTTCCTTCAATCTCATGGCTAAGGTTGCCAACTTTTTTCCAGTAAAATAACGTATTTGACTTTTTGAACAAGAAAAAACAGAGCACTTACAAGAATTGGAAGAAAAGAGGATTTGTCATATTTAAGTTTAGTTACAAATAAATTAATAATTCATCTTTTATTAAATACTAGCGGGCCCGGCAGACGTTATTCCGCCCTGATTAAAAATAAATCCTTCACAAATTCTATACCAAAACGATCCTCATGAATTACTTTATCCACTGGTGAAAACAGTATGAAAATCCGTTGAGTAGTTTTTGAGTTTATCGCGAACAGACAGACAGACAGACGCGGTAGGGGACTTTATTTTATACTATGTAATAATATCGGAAAACACTCAGTGAAAACTGAAATCGCAGGCGTAGAGAATACATTAGGAATATTTCCAAAAGCTCCCAAATCATTACATATTATTAAACAAAGTCCTCTGCTACGTCTGTCTGTCTGTTCGCGATAAACTCAAAAACGGAACAGATTTTCACCAGTAGGTAAAGTGATTAATGGCGAAGGTTTAAATATATAATTTGTTATGTTTTTTTTTTATTATCGGGACCGATCAACGTCCGCCGAGCACGCTAGTAAAGTATATTTGTATACTTTATTTTTATGAACTATATAATATATTTTTCAAAAATTATTAAGGACACGTTATTTTAAAGTATGAATGGCTAATTTACTCATGGCATCTCCATGTCACGCTAACCTATAACTCCAGAACTTCTAATAATATTACTCCCAAAATAATATGCGGTACGTGTTTATTATAGAAATATGAAATGTTACTGTAATTTTAACAGACATGGAAATAGCACAGATACATAGACAGATGGTAGTAATAAAAATACAATCGAGATAACATAAATGAAAAAAAAAAAATGTTTCTTTAATTCGCTTACATCATAATTAATTGGACAAATGAGGGCTCTAGCCGAGTTCTAGAGGTCACAGACACTGTTTTTTTAACGTATGCACGAGTTAAAACCCTACAGTCGCCCCAAAAATGTCTATAAGACATCGTATACAAACCGTAGCAAAGACATTTTGTAGTATACGCTTTATAAGTTGAGTAGTCCGGTGAAGCTGTGAAGACCCTGCCAGGTCAATAGCGTAGACAGTTGGAGAAAAAAAAAAGCTTTATAAGTTACTACTCTGGAGTTATAATCTATTGGCAAACACCTTTCGTTGTGTTCCACAAGATGTACTAAGATGGAAGGTAGTGTACATTCTAACGTTTCCGTGTCTAGTTATCAGGCGAGATTGTAATTCAACGGTAACGTATAAGAGAGATGTTTTAAAAACAATTCCCAAAATCGATTCACAAATTAAATGGCACGTATCGAACAAAACACGATTTATGTGTAAAAAACAAAGAAATAAAACACAAAGTTTAAGCAGTAATCCGTTTTGAGTCATAAAACGGTGCTAAACAAAAAAATACGCCGATAAACACGCGTGTTTGTTATACGAATGTATATGTTTATAAAAATGCACTTGAGTCATCAGTTCAAACAAAGATTTCGAATTGCTCGCTTCTATAATGTTATAAACATGTGATACTTCAAATCAGCTGTTGACGGAATTTAATTTGCAGCAATCAATTAATTATACAATAAAAATAAGATTGTACACATTCCCAAGTTAAAAACGTAATGAACCTTATGAATGTATAGATAAGACTGTATTCAGAATGCACAGTCTAAATCCGTTAATGTGGAGAAAAATAAAAACTGAGGTCGTCAACCTTCACTTGAAATTATCATAAAAATTAATGCAACGAAATACGAAAAGATAATTTAAAGCCAGTGATGAAATGTACATATTTTAAAAAGGGAAGCCGTAAATTAAGCTCTTTGGAAGGCTCCTCCACTACTGAATAAAAATACAAACATAAATAACGTCAAATTCTAATGATGTAGTTAATATAAGATGAACAAAACGTGAACTAAATGAAAGACACAGTAACACAGAATTTCCCTGACGATAAGACAGCTCCTACAAATCCTTATCAACCCTGAATAAGGAGCTACAACAATTTTATTTCCTTGACATCTACACACTCTTCGAGAGTTCGTAAAACAAAGACATTTAAGACATCCCATCGGACTCACAGGTGGGAAATTCACAGGTGGGAAATTATTGTTTATCCCAATCATATATTCAGACCAGCAACGTTGATATGTCTCCAAAGAGGATTTTAGTTTATAAGATTAATTTTGCACAATTTGAATTCAAAAATCGTCAACTCATATATCTGGTAATTAGTGCATCAGGAATCTTTAATCGACAGTAGATACCTCTTTCAGGAAGATAGAAATGAATCGTACGACCATTCCACTATTCGCAACCACTGTGTGTAATATCTAAAAATACGCATTACGAGATGTAATTTTACGTATGTGATCCCACGAATACAAAGTAAACCGACGACTATAAGCAAGTGTAAATATAATTCGCTAGTCCACTCAAACAGGTACTACAAAATTCACGGATGTTTGAACAATGAAGTACTTACAGATGGAAAACTTCATCACGAGGCGGAGCGATGGACGAGCGTAATTGGAATTATTTGAGTGCTTCTTTAATGAAATGAGGAGCAAAGCTTCGGTAATCTATGAAATATGATTCTAATCAAATATATATAAGTTTACCGAATGTAACCGATGTTTAAATCAAACACGCAGCTGTCTACGACATTCTGGTTTGCACTATGCATAACGGTAGGACAAGAACAACCCAAGAATATCAATCAGCGTTTGTCGAGAGATACCGATTTATGCTATGACATATTTTTATATGGACCACTATGTCTATTTAGGCCATGGTCTTGTGCACTCTTTCATCTATAGAGAAACAGTGTAAGCGGTTTTATAATTCTATGCTATCATCGCTCCTCACTTTTTTTTTTAATTTCAAAAGGAGGCAAACGAACAGGTGTTTCACCTGATATTAAGTGATCACCACCGTCCATAGATACTAGCAACATCAGGGGAGTCGCAAGTGCGTTGCCAGCCTGTGTTTGGGGGAGAGCCGGCGCTCTCACTGACCGAACGAAACGCAACAATGAAAGTACTGTTACTTCACGTCGGCGTTCTGAGAGAGGGTGGTACAACCCCAGACAAGCCGACCCATTCATACTGAAACTAGTAATAGCTACAGCTACCACTTGTTCTTCTGCAAGTTGTCGCAAGTGTACATTTGGCTTGGATGATTCAAAATCTTTTACACTGTACATTCTTATCAATGGCAAGGAAACGTAAGAACGTGTAACTATACATTTTATAGGTTTTAAGGTTTGATCACAGTCTCACCCGATGTTAAAATGTCACGTTGTGGTCTAAAATACTAAATACACTAAAGCTAAATGGGAGACTGGTTCTCAAGTGTAGCTAACTGAATTCACGTCTAGGTGCTTAGCAACAGATTTGCACCTTGACCTTGGTAGCTAGCAAGGTAGGCTTAGAAAAGCCTTATACCATCATGCAACACCACAAAAAAAAAACAGAAATTAAATTTAATTATTCTTGCTTATATAAATAAATGATGGCATGTATATGGATGGAAATAACATAAACAGTTTCCAGGCTCTTGTAATTTTTTTCATGATTTGTCAATCTTGCACCGATCTTATTGATTCATGATTTAAATTTAAAATCTTATTTTATCTGTCGCATGAAAGATGCCTATAGCCTATCGTTAACAGAAGCTTGTATAAGGCAATATAAGGCCAGACATGTCGAGAATTCTTAATGGGTGCGATATAGCGCTAACGGAATTTGTTCATCGTCATTATGCTTCGATCATGAATATTTACCGTTCGTGTGATATACTTATCTACATTAAAAGAAAACTTCCCTTCATACTTCTTTGTAGACATATAATTTTGACATCAACATTGAAATATGCCTTTGTAATAATGTATTATGGATCATATTTATTTGTAATCTACGCTACATGCTACATTTATTTTATTTTTGACGTTATACATCTTTTGGCGCGTTACGGAAAAATGTTGAGAGTAAAATTTTTAAGATGCGCGCGCATACCGTCACAAAAAAAAACTGACACCCTGAAGTTAGCTATAGTCAACTTTTTCCATTGTTAGTGTCGTTTTTTCTACAAACGTAGAAGAAGGCGAAAGATAAAATTTTTGAAAAGACTTTTATCTTGTTACGCCAAAGGAGTATAACTTCTAATGCGTGTACATAAGTACACACAGGCTTTTTTTATTATAATGATACTAACACCGGACATTATGGCACGTTTATGTGTGTAACGTTGTAGGATCAGCAATTAACCTGTAAGGCCTTTACAGGACTACTAAGGCGAGCGCTTAAGGCGCTGAGGCAATGAGGGAGACAAGACGTTGGGAAGATTTTCAAATATATTAATAAAATTGACAGATTGAAGAGTTTATTTCATAATATTGTGTTACTGTAAAGGAAAGATTTAGTTTTTAGGAAGCCCACGTAAAATCGGGATAGATAGTTAGTGTTTAATAAACAGTGCAATCAATTGTTCACTGGATGTGAATTATTTTCATCTAATGTGTCTCATATCTAACCCGTTATACTAATGAAGTGTCTGTTAAAAAATAAACCAAATTATTTAAACATGGATGTTTAGAAAATTGATGTTCAGTTCCTTTTTTTTCTTCACTTAGTACACGAGAATTATGAAACAACGAGAACAAAAAAAAACATAACTACGCATTTCGTTACAGGAACAAAAGAATCATTGCGAGTGGAAAGCGAAACCATACGCTGCACAACAACAATACAATCAGTTTCGGACACGTTTTTACGGTTACTTGAAGAGAAAACTGTACCTTTTAACCGTAAATATAAATGGAAATATGCGGTTACATAAAACATTTTGATAAACTTAGAACTTAAGGCCAATCATAAGAATTTTCAATAACCGTATATTCCGTCTTAATGTGGAACGGAAGGGTATATCTCTCATATGCTTTTTTTTAAATTGTAGCACGCCAAAGTGACTGTACAATGCCTCATGGTAAGTACAGTACAATCCAAAAACAACGACGAACACCGAGAAACAAATCATCGATCGCCGGTCGCCGCTGTTTGTATTATATTATTATTATATCAAACTAGCGGACACGGCAGACGTTGTCCCGCCCTCATTATTAAAAAAAACCCTTGACAAATTATATACTAAAACGTTCCACATGAATCACTCTACCCACTGGTGAAAACCGTATGAGAATCCGTTCAGTAGTTTTTGAGTTTATCGCGAACAGACAGACAGTTAGTGTTTAATAAACAGTGCAATCAATTGTTCACTGGATGTGAATTATTTTCATCTAATGTGTCTCATATCTAACCCGTTATACTAATGAAGTGTCTGTTAAAAAATAAACCAAATTATTTAAACATGGATGTTTAGAAAATTGATGTTCAGTTCCTTTTTTTTCTTCACTTAGTACACGAGAATTATGAAACAACGAGAACAAAAAAAAACATAACTACGCATTTCGTTACAGGAACAAAAGAATCATTGCGAGTGGAAAGCGAAACCATACACTGCACAACAACAATACAATCAGTTTCCGACACGTTTTTACGGTTACTTGAAGAGAAAACTGTACCTTTTAACCGTAAATATAAATGGAAATATGCGGTTACATAAAACATTTTGATAAACTTAGAACTTAAGGCCAATCATAAGAATTTTCAATAACCGTATATTCCGTCTTAATGTGGAACGGAAGGGTATATCTCTCATATGCTTTTTTTTAAATTGTAGCACGCCAAAGTGACTGTACAATGCCTCATGGTAAGTACAGTACAATCCAAAAACAACGACGAACACCGAGAAACAAATCATCGATCGCCGGTCGCCGCTGTTTGTATTATATTATTATTATATCAAACTAGCGGACACGGCAGACGTTGTCCCGCCCTCATTATTAAAAAAAACCCTTGACAAATTATATACTAAAACGTTCCACATGAATCACTCTACCCACTGGTGAAAACCGTATGAGAATCCGTTCAGTAGTTTTTGAGTTTATCGCGAACAGACAGACAGACACGGTAGGGGACTTTGTTTTATACGATGTAATGATAATGATAATCATAAAATCAAACCTCGATAATAATCATAAAGCATATCCTCGAGTAACATCTAGTTTTAGTTTCATTAAAATCGGTTCACTCTATCCAAAGTTATTGTAATTTTATTGACGACTCGGCTTAAATAAAAGTAGATAAGTGAATGGGCTTAATACATTCAAATGATTTTATTAGTCACTGTTTTTTTTTTTACATTAGGTTCCACGCGGACGGAGTCGCGGGCACAGCTAGTAATCTATAAAATGAGAGAGATTCGAGGAAAGTATTGTATGTTAATGACTACGTCCGGTACCGTTATGACATACCCGAGAGGAGAGACTACAACGCCACCCGGGGAACCACTATTGACCTGCGATACCGCGCTATTGACTTTATCGGGCGTCTTACTAATGACCTCAAACGCTATTGGTCGGCTATTCATTATTCACCCCGGTGTGAGACTACATTGGTTGGAGTTCAGCATATAAAGGGCAAGATGTCGCTGCACGCACTCCTATGTGGAAGTTACTGTAAGGTGAAACTCTGCCCGGATAAATAGTTACAGTGCCTTCAGAGTGTTTATTGGTGTTCCTGACCGACTGGCTGATTATACGTATTGTGTAACATGTATGATAAGTTTCGGTATAAACTGACTGACCTCTTGGTTGCACTGCGAGCAGAAGTCGTGCCGGCAGGTGGGGCAATGCGCTGGGCTGGCGGCGCGGACGGACACCACCGTGTCGCACCCGACGCGCGGACAGAAAGCACGACCCGAGTCCATCGCCACCTCTGCAACAAATATTTGTATAAATATAAACCAATTTCCAAATATACATAGTTGTATCACGTGAGAATGGCTGCACCTGTTTTCTAATTCTCAGTACCAAGGTTTATGTAAAATAAAAAATGGTATAAAATAATGTACTTAAGTGGAAAAAATATCAACAGGTTAAGGTACATTTATTTAGTTAATATATATATATATTTAATCAAATGATTGTACTGTAACTTGAATATCTGGTAATAATTTCTTTAGTACATCTGTACGAAGCCGGGGACGGCAGCTAGTCTATATATAAATATGGAGTAAATAAAACATTTAACTTTTTCTCCTGTATCATTTGTTTCCTCATCAACGACTCGATGCCTTTATTATTAAATTAAACCTCATCATATAGTTCATACTCTGTTCTTGTACAATCTACACTACTGAATACAATTTTTACAATTAGGAAAAAACAACAAAAATAGATACAGATAATAATATCTATATTTTGAAAAGCGAAGAAAAAACTCTATACCCCTTACACACATCACAAAGATCCAATTTCAACCACGCGATGATCAACTATATTCATAAACCGATGACATTAACTGATAAAAAAATCGTGCTTTTGTTATTTGCATAAAATCACGGAGTAAAATAAAATTAATAAATACAACTAGAGTATCATTAATTATTGTAAATTAATGAATCTCTACGATAATTACGTCACGTATTTACCGACAAATATTTATTACCCTGTACAACACAGAGGTTTTACAGCCACGTTTTTAATGTCGACTATAAAAGCTGTCCTTACCAATACGATAAGGGTCTATAATAGTTAAAGAGGAAAACAAGGTCCATCGTAAATAGTCAAATAACACTTAGTAAAACCATTTTAACGTGAAAGAGATCACAGTTACCAGCTGTTACACGCTTCCTATAAATTCACTGAGAGATCACACCGTTCTCAGGTATTTAATCAATTTTTCATCTCCCATAATAAAAAGCAAAACGAGTATAAACTGAAATAATAATAAACTCTTGAACATGTAACCAGTTGTAAGTAATACACGCAGGAATCGACCGTCGCGGCCGCTACAACAATACCCCGCTTTCATCCGGGCGCTTCACGTGACCACGAGTAAGCAAAACTGTGAAACATGAAGTCCCATAGCATAATAAACAGTACTACGTTAGAACCTCTTTTACCTTGGATTTGAAACAAAAGTATCTATCTATATGCTACTCTTTATATAACGTCTAATGTAAAATTATATACTTCAGTTTGGAACTGATATCGGTGTTTGGAGAGATTATCTATACTTCTACACTAATATTATAAAGAGGTAAAGTTTGAGTTTGTGACATTGTAGGGGGTATCTCAGGAACTCCTAAAACGATTTTGAAAAATTTCCACTAGAAAGCCACATTATTTGTGAGTGTCATAGGCTATATATCATCACGCTAGGACCAATAGGAGCGGAGTAACAACAAAAAATGTTTTAAAATCGGGGCTTTCTTTCCTTTTGACAGCTTCCGCTGCGTCTTAGCCCAAAATAACTATTTCAGGCGTACGAAGAAGTAAGAAGCTATTAACTAATTATATTATCTATAATCTAATATTATAAAGAGGTAAAGTTTGTGAGGTTGTAGCGGATAATATCTGGGGAGTCGAAGAAAAATGGACGAACGAAATCGTTTCTTACGAACGCTGCCTTAACGATGAGAGACATGTGATTGAGTTCTAGAGAAAAATTGTAGCTTGATAATGCCTAATTCCGCCCAACGAAGTGGGCACGGGACAGCTAGTTGACAGTAAATTTTTTTTTTTCATATTACGAATACGGCCCGAATGCACTAGACCATACAATGACTCTACCGTAATCGTATTGCGACATACAAAAGACAGTATTTTTTGTATACATCAATATAAAACGAGTAGACCAACAACACAACGTACCGAGCCAGGACCGGACCAACATCGAATTCTCGATTATACATACACACTACATGAGAAATCAAAAATGGATGTGTGATTGAGTTCTAGAGAAAAGTTGTAGCTTGATAATGCCTATTACCGCCCAACGAAGTGGGCACGGGTCAGCTAGTTGACAGTAAAAAATTTTTTTAACTCTCATATTACGAATACGGCCCGAATGCACTGGACCATACAATGACTCTGCCGTAACCGTATTGGGACATACAAAACACAGTATTTTTTGTATACATCAATATAAAACGAGTAACAATTCCAACAACGTAGCGTGCCAGGTTCGGAGTTCGGACCGACATCGAATTTCCGATTATACATGTATACACTGTGGATGAGTCATTGAGGCTGGGAACCAGGTACACACGCATTCCGAGCCGAACCTGGTGAGGTGAGGCTGACGAGGGGAGACGACTGGTTGTGTACCCAGTAGTCTCTCTATAGTAGGACGAAGCCTGGCGTTCACTCGCCAGGCTGCCGCAGGTGCGGTTTCTCTAGTAGACAGCAGGTTCGATCCCTGGCCTGCCCCTACCATGCGGAGTACACCGTGGGGTTTTAGTCCGTGCGAGTCGGACATAACCCATTCTCTCCCCCGAGAGGGTGGCGTATCAATAAAGGATTTCCCCACGTAAATAAGAAAAAAAAAGGTACACACGCATTGACGTCTAATCCCTGTGATTGTTGTAAATAAATAATAGTATTACAAAAAAAGAATCTCTCGAAATTTGTCTCATCTCTAGAGTAATGACGTCAACCTTCTGGAGTTTTTCACCCTCCGCTTTGTAAGTTATTATAAGCACGTTAGAATACGTGCAAAGACAGCTTATTTAGAACTTCGCAGCAAATACGAAGATAAATATGAAAAAAAAAATCTATAAGCTATAGGGTGTCCCTAAACCGTATCTGTGTGAGGGTGAGCATGGTTAATGTTTGCCTTTACGAGTACAAGTAATGTTATTTAGACGCAAGCGGGATTTCTTTTACTAACAGGTGAAACAACAGATTGATGCGTTTGAGTAACCATGGGATCCGTTGTGTGTGTTTATGTGCATAATATGATACGTTCAAAGTGTGACCCTGTTTAAGTAGGTCGAGACATTAAAACGGTTAATTTGTGGAAGGATGTTTTCCTGGTGGCAAGTTCATTCCAAGTGTACAAGTATAGCGTCATTTATGTCGACGTTGAATATGTATGAATTTATTATTTGAATTTATATTATTTAAATCAATCGTCGGTACGTATATGTTAAAATATTTTTTTTTTTCTTTAATAAATATCGTTTTTTTATATTATACCCTAAATTGCACATTCTCGATTAAGTGTTAGATCTTTATAAAGTAAATTATATACTTTAGTTTCATAAATATATTTTTAACCAAGTTTTACTCGCGACTTCGCTCACGTTAATGAAATAATGAAAAGTACCGTCTGTTCTTTATACGACATTATTTTATATGACAACAGTCAAATAAACATCGACCAAATAGTTCGGTTACTAATATTTCTATTTTATTCAATACTAATATTATAAAGCTGAAGAGTTTGTTTGTTTGGTTGAACGCGCTAATCTCAGGAACTATACTGGTCTCATTTGAAAAATTCGTTCGGTGTAAGATAGCTCATTTATCAAAGCAGGCTATGAAGCTATATATCATCACACTAAGACCAGTAGAAGCGGAGCACGAATGTAGAATGTTACAAATTTTGTTTTTTTTTCTCCTGAGAACTTCCGCTGCGTGTTAGCGTTAGCCCAAACTAACTACTCCACGCGGAGGAAGTCGCGGGCGGAAGCTAGTGTAGATATAACTAGGCAAATTTAAAAGATATGTCGTCTGAAAAAATTACATCATATTGCGTGACTTTCCTCTTTATCATCATTTGCTTGGTCAAGTATGACGAATGTCCGTAGGCGATGTGAACAATCAGGTGATCTCAGTGAGAATGATCTGCACTTTTTTATAAATATATTTTTAACCAAGTTTTACTCGCGACTTCGCTCACGTTAATGAAATAATGAAAAGTACCGTCTGTTCTTTATACGACATTATTTTATATGACAACAGTCAAATAAACATCGACCAAATAGTTCGGTTACTAATATTTCTATTTTATTCAATACTAATATTATAAAGCTGAAGAGTTTGTTTGTTTGGTTGAACGCGCTAATCTCAGGAACTATACTGGTCTCATTTGAAAAATTCGTTCGGTGTAAGATAGCTCATT
This sequence comes from Antheraea pernyi, assembly GCA_015888305.1. Lineage (NCBI taxonomy): Eukaryota > Metazoa > Arthropoda > Insecta > Lepidoptera > Saturniidae > Antheraea > Antheraea pernyi. The sequence continues at coordinate 153,072 of MU158889.1, read as the reverse complement.
TATCAAAGCAGGCTATGAAGCTATATATCATCACACTAAGACCAGTAGAAGCGGAGCACGAATGTAGAATGTTACAAATTTTGTTTTTTTTTCTCCTGAGAACTTCCGCTGCGTGTTAGCGTTAGCCCAAACTAACTACTCCACGTATGTTTGTTTGGTTGAACGCGCTAATCTCAGGAACTACTGGTCTGATTTGAAAAATTCTTTCCGTATAAGATAGCTCATTTATCAAGGCAGGCTATGAATATATCATCACACTAAGACCAGTAGAAGCGGAGCACCAATGTAGAATGTTACAAATTTTGTTTTTTTTTCCTCCTGAGAACTTCCCCTGCGTGTTAGCGTTAGCCCAAAGTAACTATTCCACGCGGACGAAGTCACGGGCGGAAGCTAGTTTAGATATAAGTAGGCAAATTTAAAATATATGTCGTCTGAAAAAATGACATCATATTGCGTGACTTTCCTCTTTATCATCATTTGCTTGGTCAAGTATGACGAATGTCCGTAGGCGATCTGAACAATCAGGTGATCTCAGTGAGAATGATCTGCACTTTTTTCTTTTTGAACTGAGCAACGCTGTTGTCTTGACGGACTTTAACAGCTTGATTAGGCTTCGGGGGTAGTGTTTAAGACGCTCAGCCCAATAACAACGAGCTCGAGTGTGCCAAAGTTGCTTTAGTTGTAAATATCGCGGATTTGTATTGAGCTACGCCTGTGTTCGGCAATCGCGTCATCCAAAAGAGCCATAAACAATATATTTTGACAACTAGCTCAAGGGTGTGCGGCACACCTCGGCTTTGGCTGTTGCCTGATACATGCAATTCGCAACCTATCTGAGCTACCTTAAGCTAAGTTAAGTATTCGTACATATATGAGTTGTTGCAACATATATGTGTACCAAGCATACATACCTCAACAACCCTTATATATATTTCGTATCGCATAATATTTTAAACTATTTCTGTTTGATAAGGGAAAAAATAAAACCCTTCCACCTGCATGTGTAAGCGTGTATGCGTGCACGTGTGTGGAGGTGATATGTGTAATGTTGTCGCAGTGATGTAAGATTTTGTGTCACTGTATCGCGCGAGCAGCGTACTCAAGGGCTCTACGCCGAGGGAACGGACCTAGGCTTGAGCTGCTGCCGAGGGGGGCCTAGTCTGGTGTGTGGGAGCGAAATTTACCCCCAGACCACGGCGGCGTGATCTGTGGTTACGCGGTCGTGGGCGTGAGCACGCTCTGTTTAGAGAGACAGGCTGGGACTGATCGTTCACTGCCGTTATATCATCGGGGGGGTCGGTAAAAATATGTCGCGGACGTCTTTTACAACGCGCAGCTTTTGGTACGGGTTCGTATTTTGCGGCGGATACCACTAACGGACTGGGATGATTCGCGGCTTTTTCAAAATAACTAATCGTGAGTGATTTTACGTACGCCCAGATAGAAGGCATCTCTAGGTCTAATATGTGACGTTCGAACACGTATGTATGTACATATATGATCTGACGATTTACATCTTTTATCCTGGTCTACCACCATTAAAATTAAATTATGATTAAAAGTAGTACACCACAGAGCTTGCCTTTGCTCAATATGTATTTCTTTTTTGCGAGTGACTAACCGTGCGATTGTTGCATTCTAAAAATATTTTACGATTAAAAAATATTAACTCTTCCCTTGCAAGGCAAGTTAATAGATAATATTCCGTGTCTGCACTAAAGATTTTGTGCAAAAGCCGTATGTGGCCCGCGAGCCACGTTTTGCAACCTCAGTGGTAGGCTAATCATACTGTATATATTGGCAAGACAAACATATTGTGTGCCTTAATATGTGACGTTCGAACACGTATGTACTTTATTGACCTAGTAAGGTCTCTACAGCTTCACTGGGCTACTAAGACGAGCGCTTAAGACACTCAGCCGATTTATTTATTTAGCAACCAGCTCAAGGGTGCACGGCTCACTTCGGATTAGGCTGGTGCCTAGGTTATGCAACATCGCGAATCTAACTAAACTAAGCTAAGCTAACTATTCATACATATATTAGTTAGTGAGATACACATGTGTACCAAGCATGCGTACCTCAGTAACTCGTATATGTATTTCGTGTCGGGCAACTGAATTAACTAACTCAGCTACGATTTATACCTCACTCCTTATGTGGTTTTATACTCTCCCACTCGTCGTGGGAAGGTGTTGTAGGGTTGAATATTTAAAATTATTAATAATACTCCCAGATATTCAAATGATATTGAATTTGTAGTTTTGTGACGTGTTATGTGTGCCTGTGTTATTTGTTTGTTCCTTTAATTTTGTATTCTAGCATTAATATGGCCGACTGAACGTCCGTTTATCATCATGTACCGTGAAGCTGTGGAACAATCTCCCGGCCAGTGTGTTCCCTCCTTCCTATAACATGGGGTCCTTCAAGCGTAACATGAAGATACATTTACGCAGGCCGGCATAACAGCCGCGACTGGCGAAGGATAGCGTGTCTCTCGGTGGTCGCCATTGTTTTTGGAGTGTACTGTGCTCACCATCAGGCACAGTGCAGTCAATATGCTGTGCTACGATAAAAAAAAAAACGTGCTCCTACCAAAAATCAGCGCTGCGGTACTGCTGTACTGCAAATTTTGCTGAATGGGTTAACCAATTGTTGGACATTTTTATTTATTTTTTTCATTTTTCAAACGTATCAATGTTTTTATTTGTCTATTTTTTTTGTGTAATTTATTTAATTGTATGGTCGTTCCAACAATAAAGTATTTATTTCATTCTAATATCCCGATTATACTCATTCTCCGGAATAGACGTAGTATCAACGGAGTTATTAATGACCAGTATGTCATATTTATAAAGTCCAGTCATTAAATAAAAGTATCTCTTAAACTATCTTAAACTCCAAAGGTCGGTACAAAGTAATTTTATATGGCAGTAAAATCACGCTTTTATGGTTATTACTGGGAGATACTTTTATGTCCGTAACGAGGCGACATGCCGACTGAACGTCCGTTTATCATCATGTACCGTGAAGCTGTGGAACAATCTCCCGGCCAGTGTGTTCCCTCCTTCCTATAACATGGGGTCCTTCAAGCGTAACGTGAAGATACATTTACGCAGGCCGGCATAACAGCCGCGACTGGCGAAGGATAGCGTGTCTCTCGGTAGTCGCCATTGTTTTTGGATTGTACTGTGCTCACCATCAGGCACAGTGCAGTCAATTTCCTGTTCTATGATAAAAAAAATACGGGTTCCTATCAAAAATCAGCGCTTCAGTACTGCTGTACTGCAAATTTTGCTGAATGGGTTTACCAATTGTTGGACATTTCTATTTATTTTTTTCATTTTTCAAATGTATCAATGTTTTTTTTGTCTATTTTTTTGTGTAATTGTAGGGTCGTTCCAACAATAAAGTATTTCTTTCTTTCTAATATACCGATTATAATCATTCTCCGGAATAGACGTAGTATCAACGGAGCTATTCATGACCAGTATGTCATATTTATAAAGTCCAGTCATTAAATAAAAGTATCTCTTTAGTAATTTTAAACTTCAAAAGGTCGGTACAAAGTTATTTTATATGGCAGTAAAATCACGCTTTTATGGTTATTACTGGGAGATACTTTTATGTCCGTAACGAGGCGACATTTAAACATGTTACGTATAATTCTAAACGTGATAACAAACAATGCATACAAATTAAAAACAGGTAAGAAGAGCACGATTTCATGAGAATTTAAATGTTGGTATTAAGTCTATAATATAAATAGGCGAAAATAAACTGTTTTGTAATTTTTTCTCGTCTATGTGTCAACCCTGATTTTCTTTATTTTTATTTTGTTTAGCATCTATTGAGGAGCTTCAGTGTTATCAGTAAAGTCATTCTGGATATGGTTTTTTTTTCGTTACCATCAACAAGCCATTATTTATAAGTCATACTTTCTTTTTATCGAAGGAGGCAACGAACTGTTGGGTACCTGATGTTAAGTGATCATCACCGTCCATAGACATAGCACCAGAAGAGTCGCAAGTGTGTTGCCACCCTGTATTTGGGGGAGGGGGAGTAGGGAAGGCGGGTTATCCGGCGCTCTCACTGACCGTACGAAACGCAACAATGCGAGCACTGTTACTTCACATCGGTTTTCTGCGAGAGGGTGGTACTACCCCAGGCGAGTCGACTCATTCATGCTGAAACCAGTAATAGCTTCAGCGTGGCTCTACCACCGCATATTATGCTCCTTACGTATACACTCTGTAATATTTGTACAATATTCAATACAGTTTCTGCTATTTCGATTTTTTTTTAATCAGAATTTAATACAGATAACATATTAGTCAACGCGTGTTGATAAAACTTTGTAAGATTTTCTATAGTCCACAATAAGTAACATAAAAATGCATGTGTATTTGTTTGTTCCCTGCCTGTTGCTATATTATTAAATCCATCAACTTTGGTTAGTGGTATCCGCCGCAAATTATTAGACCATACCGAACCCCTCATATTACAAGAGACGTCCGCGAAATATTGTTACCCATCCTCCCGATGATATAACGGCAACGAACGATCAGTACCAGCATGTCTCTTCAAACAGAGCGTGTTCACGCCCATGCCCGCGTAACCACAGATCACGCCGCCGTGGTCTGGGGGTAAATTTCGCTCCTGTACACCGTATAAGGCCCTCCTCGACAGCGGCTCAAGCCTAGGTCCGTTCCCTCGGCGTGGACCCTTGAGTACTTTGCTCGCGCGGTACAGTGACACAAAATCCTACATTACTGCAACGACATTACACATATCACCTCCACACACGTGCACGCACACACGCTTACACATGAAAATTATCTGATACAAAATACATACAAGAGATATTGAGGTATTGGTTTGGTATGTATTGTTGTGCTGCATTAACGTATTTTTCAAAATACACGTTCCTTTAATTTCTGGGGAAGCATTTAAATATTATAAAAGAAAGTCCTCCACCACGTCTGTCTGGCAATCGGTTCGCAATAAACTTAAAAACTACTAAATTAAATTTCATACGGTTTTCACCAGTAGATAAAGTGAATTCATAAAGATGGTTTAAGTATATAATTTGTCAAGGTTGTTTTCTGTTATCAGGGCGGGATAACGTCCGCCGGGCCCACTGGTAAACGACAAATCGCTTCTAATAGCATAGCTTGTTCACCTAGGACGATAGTTTACATAACATCTTTTACTGTATTCTTGTAGGTAGAACACTGAACAGAGGCAACGTCCGACCCTGACTCTGTCCGCGGTCTTAATACGTATCTCTTTTGTTTACAGCACGCGTTTTTGTACGTATTTAGATTTTAAATGATCATATTCATTCATATTTACAGAACGGGTTTTTTTTTAATTATTTGATTTAATAATATTATAAATGTGCATGTGAATTTGTTATGCTTTGATGCATTTTACTACTTATCCAATCTTCATGACAACTAATGTAAATCATATATATTAATACGTGAAGCCTAATCTTTGTACCCTTTTTAACGGAATTGGGCGAACGGATGAACGTGAAACTTGGCATAGTTTAAGTTTATATGGAGGAGAAGTGCAGAAAGCTATTTATTTTATATATAATGCATTAGAAGTACATTAAATTAATTAAAATATGCATTACTCACTCTACTGCTTCAGTTTTACACAACATATACACACATGTAAATAAAAAAGACATTTTGACATCCGTCAATAAAGGACTTCAAAAAAGGTTGTGAAGGAGGTTGCTATGCTCGACTGTATGTATTATTTTACTCTTACGTTCCAATTACCCTTTTTCATTCTACATTCAACAATGATATTATAACATACAACTATTATTATAATATTTATCCCTTTAAAAAATCAATGAACTATGGTCGAATGTCGTCCACTGGACCACCCACTAGTAAGTAATTAAAATATCTGTTGCAGATATCCGACCGTTAGAATATAATAAAAAGAAACAAAAGTTCTCACTGTTATACAAATATTAATTCTCAGGGTATGTCTAAAGTAAACAAAGGCACGCTGAATTGTCATATATTCATATGCTCCGGCACTCGTATGAGAATATGGATTTAGAACAAAAACTAAAGAATTTCATGGCTACTCGTGTTTACAATACAGTTCTAATATACAGGACCATTCAAAGAAATATTCTTTAGTGCCAACCCACTTGTTTCCGACTGTATAAACATTTTTATATAAGACAACACTGAATAGATATATCATATTAAACCATATTTAAATGGCATAGCCGGTTAAATATGGGAAATCTGTCCCCATGGCTTTTTTGACCCTCACTTAGGGGATCGATTTGGCATCAAATAAAAATAATTCACACCCATTTTTAGCCCTTTAACTCATACGGCGTTCGAGATTTTCAAAAAAACCTGTTTTTGTTTATTTTAATTTCATTTTTATACTGAAATTCGCAGTTTATCGATGGTGTTTTTTTTTCTTATTCTTAGGAGTCTTAAACATAAAAATATCGTATGATCATGGTTTTTCAATGAAAAGTCGATTTTTAACGAAGAAAAGAAAATCTTGTTTTTTTTAGGGTATATGTCAATTACCAAAATTTGTCAGAACATTTATTTTACACCCCTCGACACTCAGGAAATTTTTCAGATTTTTTGAAGTGGTGGAACAATGTCAAAAAAATTAAAAACTCATTTTTTTCCTGAAATTCGGCGTTTTAACGCACTTTTATGCTTGAAAAAGTGCGGCAGTGACTAGCTTAGATTTTAGCGACGCTCGCATGATTCAGTACACAATATGAAATACAGCAAATATAACTTGTGCCTTGTATGCCGTTCCAGTTAGAACTAGAAATACATACAAACTTTTACTAATGGACCTTTCTGGAAAATTTCCAGATGCCGGTCTCCGGGTACTGGGTACCTTATAGTTTATATGTATATGTACTATAATAGATCAGTGAGCGCATTTGGTGTATTAAACTGGAAATTGGTTTCTTTATATCAGTCTAAATTCACATATCTTAGTTTTTCAGTTATAATTCGAGAAGATTTTTTGAAGAATAGTCACGTAAGCTTATAAAAGTATTAGCTCTTTATCTTTGATCCCTGCATATCCAAAGCGTGCACTCATAGACTGATCTCTATCTATAGAGATATGCAAGTGTGCATCGCTACACGAAAAAAAGTAAAAAAAAATTAACTAAAAAATGAAAAATTAATAATAGTTTAAAAAATAAATTAAAAAACACGCTTTCATAAAAAAATCCAACTAAAAACAGAAAATAAAATTTAATAAATTTGGATTAAGAATAGTGTAAATTAGAAATAAATGTGTATTTTTGTAAAAAAGTGACACTAAAACATTATTTTTATAGTTATAATTCGAGAGATTTTTTGAAGAGTTTTGATTTTTCACGTAAGCTTAAAAAATTATTAGCCCTTTAACTTTGACCCCTGTATATCCATAGCGTGCACTCTATAGATATGCAAGTGTGCGCCCCTACGCTGCGTATACATTAAAATTACTAATACTATTTAAATTAGGCAAAATATAACGATAAGTTTTGAAGTGAGTTGGAAAATATACCGACATCGGAGAGTCCTTAAACGTAAAACGTAACCCTAATAGGTACGTGAGTAATCACTCAGTGTCATTGTTTATATGCCGACGCATATAAAGTCGCGGGCGGCAGCTAGAGTTCACTCGTAAAAAAAACTACAGATAAAAAATCGCACAATCATCTCATAGCATCGCTTCGACTTGAAGTGGTACCACGAAATATATTTTTAAGGACGTGTTAAAAATAACAACAGACAAAAAGTCTTAATTAAATCATTGGTATTTAATGTTCATATCGGTATCGTTATTGAATGATAATTGTTTGGAAGCGGTAATGTAATTATCAAGGTCAATTTATTTGCATTTGGCGATACGGAAACCCATATCAATAACACGTAAACAGCTCGTTAATAAACATTTCATTTATTTCTATTTTAAAAGTTGTATTAAATAAATAGTTTAGAAAATTATCCGATACGAAATATACATAAGAGTTGTTGAGATATGTATGCTTGGTACACATATATGTTTCAACAACTGAAGCTGTTAAAACCTTGCTAGGTCAATAGCGTAGTCAGTTCGAAAAAAAATTTTTTTTTAAGTGAATTGAAAAATATCCCGACATCGGAGACCCTAAACGTTAATCCTAACCCTAAAAGTTACGTGAAGATAATCAATCAGTGTCATCATTTATATGCCGACGCTTACAAATTAGCGGGCGGCATCTAGTTTACTCGTAAAAAAAAACTACAGAAAAAAAATCGCACAATCATCTCATAGCATCGCTTCGACTTGAAGTGGTACCACGAAATATATTTTTAAGGACTTGTTAAAAATAACAACAGACAAAAAGTCTTAATTAATCCATTGGTGTTTAATATTCATAACGGTACATTTTGTACTGCCTCTCGTGTATAGAATTTTTTTCCAGCCAAGGAGTTATCCAAATTCTGGAAAAAGTAGTAGTCTATAGGCGCAGGGTCTAGTGAGTAGGGCGGATGACGGAGAACTTCCAATCCCAGTTCTGGTAACTTGGAGACCGTCTGCTGTGCAGTATGAGGTCGCGCGTTGTCGTGCAGGAGCAGCGGAGACGAGCGATTGACCAATGCTGGTCGGAGATGTGCCAGTTTCTCCATCATTGTATCGTTATTGAATGATAATTGTTTGGAAGCGGTAATGTAATTATCAAGGTCAATTTATTTGCATTTGGCAATACGGAAACCCATATCAATAACACGTAAACAGCTCCTTAAGAAACATTTAATTTATTTCTATTTTAAAAGTTGTACTATAATTAAATAGAGCAGACATTGCAGATCGCATCCTAGATGTTACTTCAACGGAGAACCATGTAGCCTCAAGTAGTCAAGAAAGCAGATTAGATGATATTTTAAAGGAAGTAGCTTCATTGCGCGACCAAGTACTACAACTAACATTACAGCAGACCCGGTGCGCGCGTTCTCGTACAAGAAATATATCCAAATCCCAGTCTCCACCAACTCGACTGAACTCTAGTTACCAAAGATATCCAGTATGCTGGTACCACATGAAATTTGGTAGAAAAGCCACACGTTGTTCAAAGCCTTGTGATTATCAGATGGAAAACTACAAGGGCAATTAATAATGGCGGCCGATAATTGCCCAAGTACAACAGGTCGTCTATTCATCGCAGATCGCACATCAAAAATTCATTTTTTAGTGGACACTGGTAGCGATCTTTGTGTTTACCCTCGGTTTTTACTAAAAGAGAAACCTAACAAAACCGACTACCAACTCCGAGATAGATGTATTGGAAGTCGGTGCCAACCAAACCGAAAATCATATCATCTACAGGTACAAAGTTTAAGTCCACTCTCGCGTCTCTGTAATACAAAAATTTTGGTTGGCACCGACTTCCAATACATCTCTAGGTAGCACACATATTCATATGTTTTATTTTTGATAAACTATTTATTTTCCGCTTTTTAGTGCCTTATGGGTTTTTGATTGATATTGAAGTCGGTTAATACTTTTTTTTGAAAATTTACTTTATTTTTCCATTTTTAGTGTACATAAATATATTTTACTAGCAGTGCCCGCGAACTGTCGCAATTGTCCATGGCGGCCGTGATCACTTACCATCAGGTGACCCGTATGTTCGTTTGCCACCAATATTATAAAAAAAATTCTTCAATTCTTAGGAGCCTATTGTGCTTATGTTCGTTGCTGTGTTGCAACATGACGCAAGCATTGTAATTACATTACTTAAGGTGTATAATGTGTGAAGCGATGGTAGCTGAGTTGGTGGTAGAAACTATCGCGGATTACTGAAAAGGTTGCGTTCGTACCAAACGTTACTTATTGTACAACCAATTGAATATTTTTTTTTTTTTTTATGTTTGTTACCTCATAACTTTGGATTGGGTGAACCGATTTTGATTATTCTTTTTTTGTTTGAAAGCTGGTACTTCCAGTGTGGTCCCATTTTAATTTGGTACAGTTCCGACAACGGCATCCAGTGCAAAACCGTATAAGTTTCAAATTTGCATTAAGTATGTACACGACAAATAGACGAATAACTCAATATTACGCTAACCGGTTTCGATGATTCATTTTTTATTGAAAAGGATGTACTTCAAGGGTAGTTTGATGAGAGTTTGGTTAGGTTCTGATTATGGGATCCGTGGCAAAGTAAGAAAACTTTCAAGAAACGAGCCTACTCCTTTCTTAAGGGCCGGAAAGAATAATCAAAATCGGTTCACCCAATCCAAAGTTATGAGGTAACAAACATAAAAAAAAAATACAGACGAATTGATAACCTCCTCCTTTTTTTGAAGTCGGTTAAAAATATGATAATTTCTAAACTGAAACGATTAATATTAGTCTGGTTTTTACATCTTTTTTTATCATAGGAGGCAAACGAACACGTGGATCACCTGGTGTTTTGAATGTTTCAGGCCAAGACAAAATAAAAAAGGATAATCTGGACGCTCTTTTTGCGCCGACGTTGTCTACCGGCGCCCGGGACTCACTCGGTCACCTGCTGTTATTAGCGATCACCGCCGTCCACTACACTAGTAACACCAGGGGAGACACAAGTGCGTTGCCAGCCTGTGTTTGGTGGGAGGGGGGAAGAGGGGTAGGGGAAGGGGGAAGGGGCGGTGGGTCCCCGGCGGTCTCACTGACCGATCGAAACGCAACAATGCAAGCACTGTTACTTCACGTCGGTTTTCTGTGACAGCGTGGTTACTACCTCGGGCGAGCCGACCCATTCATGCTGAAACCAGTAACCAGCTTCATTGATTTTGATTTAGATTGATTAATTAAACATATGATGAACTGCACAAGTTCAATATAAAATATTAATATTACATGTACACAGGTCGCTATACTACGTGTCGCTATTCTGACTCAAGCGTAATACGTCACGAGCATGTCGAGGTCATTGGTGACGCGAACCCATAAGTTTTCCCCTGCCAATTTTTTTTAAATTGTCAACGCAACTTTTTTTTTATGTCATAGTTGGCAAACGAACATGTGAGTCACCTGATGTTAAGTGATCTCCACCGTCCATGGACACTAACAACACCAGAGGAGTCGCAAGTGCGTTGCCACCCTTTAGGGGAAGGGTTAGGGGAGGGAGAGGGAGAGGAGAGGGGAGGGGAGGTGGGGTGGGCCTCCGGCGCTCTCACTGACCGAACGAAACGCAACAATGCAAGAATTGTTAGTTCACGTCGGTTTTATATGAGAAGATGGTACTACCCCGGGTGAGCCGACCCATTCATGCTGACTCCAGTAATTGCTTCAGCGTGGCTCTACCACCATTAAACTATTTTCACTTCAAAAGCAACAAGGTAAATCACTCAAATCTTTCTCTCGTACAACTCTCGATTAGCCTATCTCGTTTCGGGACCAACAACCAGTATATAATCAGTCATCTAGAGGTCTGAAGGCCGGCATGACAGCGATGACCTCTAATGAATTGTAGAATTGTAGTATAATAATTGTAGGTGGTAGAGCCACGCTGAAGTTATTACTGGTTGCAGCATGAATGGGTCGGCTTGCCCGACGTACTACCACCCTTTCACAGAAAACCGACGCGAAGTAACAGTGCTTGCATTGTTGCGTTTCGTTTGGTCAGTGAGAGCGCCGGAGGTCAAGCTCCCCTCTCTCACCTTCCCCTATCCCATCCCCCTCCCCTCAAACACAGGCTGACAACGCACTGGCGACTCCCCTGGTGTTGCTAGTGTCCATGGACGGCGGTGATAACTTACCTCACTGTCGGCAATTAGCCTTTATCACTCCATATTATAAAACAAAGTCCTCTGCCACGACTGTCCGTCTGTCTGTTCGCGATAAACTCAAAAATTACTCAACGGATTTTATGCGGTTTTCACCAGTAGATAAAAGTAATTCACGAGGAAGGTTTAAGTATATAATTTGTCAAGTTTTTTTTTATTATCAGGGGACGGGACGACGTCCGTCGGTCCCACTAGTTCAGATATAATTTAAATAAAACTATACGCTGTCTGGAGGATTGGATTTCCACCAAACTAATACTATAAACTAGCTGTGGCCGCGACTTCGTCCCCGTGGAACGTTATATTAAAAAAAACAGTTATTAATAAAGTAATTTGAATGTATTAAGTCCATTTACGTATCAGCTTTTCTATCGTACTCACGCCGCGTTGTCATTAAAACGACAATAACTTTTGATAAAGTGGAACGATTTTAATAAAACAAAGACCAAGTTATTCTCGAAGATATGTTTTATGTGATTTTACTATGAACCCAGTACTTTAGTGTTTTCATACAAACAGACAGACAGACAGACATTTCTAAAAATGATTGAAATGTATTTTATTATTTATTCCTAGACACTTTTAACAATTTTTTTCACGATAATCGAAGAATTACAGACACATTAGATTTACACTCTAATTATATGTATAGATTACATTATGCGTTCGTTCGTTTGTTTGTAACGCTTTAACTACTCAATCGATCTTCATGAAATTTTAAATGAAAAATTTAATAGCAGTAAAGAAAACGACAATATATACTTTTTATTCAGAAACAATGTACTTTGCTCGAGGCATAGGTGAAAGCTAACTTCGAGCGAAGCCGCGAGCATAAACTAGTTCTAAATATAAGCATAATATAGAATCGAACCGCGTAATGTTGATTTAAGTCGTCAGAGGACACCCTACGTCGGATTACTTGACTGCGATTTCAACTCGAGGGTTTTTCACGAGATTGGGTTCCTTTTTATTGCTTTCTGGCGGGACTGGAAGGGTATTCGTTCATTTGAATCTCGAGTGAGTGTTATATGTGTGTTATGTATGTCTTATTTCCACATTCAATCGTATTTCTCTCTAGAAGAATAATATACAGGCTTTTCTGTTTTTACATTTAGATACATTTTACTTTACAGCGCGTTATGAATAGAGAAAATAGTCTTATTTTTGTGTCATATATTAGAAAATAAATTTGATTATTATCAAACTAACTAAAAGCGTGATTTTCGAAGGAACTCGCGAAGCTGTTTTTTTTTTGGGTAAGTCGAAAAATATAACCCAACTTTTATACCTACACTAGCCGACCCGTGCCCACCTCGTTGGGCGGTAATACGTAAGCGTGGAATGGTTATTTTGCGCTAAAACGCAGCGGAAGCTCTGAAAAGGAAAAATATACCCCGATTTTGCAACATTCTTCATTGCTGCTCCGCTCCTATGTGTCTTTACCTATAACCTTCCCTGATAAATGAGTTATATAACACTGAAATAATTTTTCAAATCGGACCAGTAGTTCCTGAGTTTACCCTCTACAACGTCACAAACTCACAAACTCTACCTCTTTATAATATTAATATAGATATAATAAGTATGTAAATCTAACGTGTCTGTCTGTACTTTAGAGACTTTTGTGATTTTTTTATCTGGAATAAACTACATTTCAATTATTTTTACAAATGTCTGTCTGTTTGTTTGAACGCGCATCACTGTTAAAGTAGATACTGCGTTCACGATAAAACCTCACCAAGAAAAATCATATAGCATTACTCTCGAGTAACATTTAGACTAAAGTTTCATTAAAATCGGCTCACTCTATCAAGAGTTATTGTGATTTTAATGACGTCGCGACTTAAGTACGAGAGAAAAATAGATAAGTAAATGAACTTAATACATTCAGATGACTGATAGATGGAGAGTCACTGTTCTTTACATTAGGTTCCACGCGGACGAAGAAACACAATTATTAGGCGTGCGACAAAGAAATATAGTCAAAATATCTATCTGTGATAATGATAACATAGACTTTATAACTAGACTAAAATACAATTCGCGGCGTAGTCCGGTGAAGCTATTGACCTTGCTTGGTCAATAGCGTAGTCAGTTCGAAAAAACAAAAAAAAAAAAACAATTCGCGTCAATCTTTTTGGCCGCTCTGAACATAACCGTAAGTTCGGGCTTGCGCGTTATATAGAAAGAGTTTGAAACAAAACAAAATTAAAATATTATTATAGGAATATAAAATTTGCATTTATTTATCTTTAAGCTGTCTCGAAGTTATACATGTAATATAATACGTATTTAGACGTAAATTTATGTTTTACGGAACTATATTCCGAGCGGTCAAACAGTATCGAGAGGACTGTACTTCGCTAAAAATGTAACAGACGTCTATATAGTATCCGTGTAGTTCGTATTACTTCAGTACATAGTATAAAATAAAGTCCCCTACCGCATCAGTCTGTCTGTCTGCTCGCAATAAACTCAAAAACTACTGAACGGACTTTCATGCGCCTTTCACCAGTGGATAAGGAGATTCATGAGGAACGTCTTGGTATATAATTTGTCAAGGATTTGTTTTTAATCAGGGCGGGATAACGTCTTCCGGGCCCGCTAGTAAAATATATAGATAACACATTTACAGCACTTTTTTATATATATAAAAATCTTATTATTCAAATTACTATTTTATAAGTAGCTAATCATCGCGACTTTGCTGCTTGTCTTCCGCACCGCACCGATTACTGAACACATAGTATTTCTAAAAATCGTTCTTTAAACCTTTATAATAAATGAAAATACCATGATAATTTTTATAACATGGACCATGCCCCTGAGAAGGAAAACTAAAAAAAAATTGGTCGAATTTTAATAACTAGTTTTTGCGTGATGCGCACACAACAGCAGGCTTCATATCATTTTATTTACCTACCATATCGATTATTATTAGAATTTGTTTTGCACATCCTAATAAATACATTTAAATATAGAATACTATAGCTTTTTTTAAACATAATTTTGGCAACCAATCTTCTAGATTGTTACTTGTAGAGTAGATAACAATAATATCATAAGTGTCTCGTGCTAATTTTCATGTTCTGACAAGATGGTGACACTTGTTAGAACTGTCCAGGGTGTTTCTATGGCATCTCCGAACTATATTGCGTAAAATGCCGCCAACATTACACAATATAGAATCAAATAACACAAGATTATGAATAAAATAACGTAAAATAAAGTCACCACACACACACTACGATCTCGCCAAAAACTCCAATTATTTACTTTTACCATATATTTTCATTTAACACACATATAAGGAGACAAATATAAGGAGATTAAAAGTAACTCAATGATACCGAGACAAGGTAAGAAATACACGGTAGGAAATCGTGTGAAAAGGTCCCTCGGCAAGGTCAACCCACACCGAACGACATGTCCCGTTAATTGGATTCGGCTGGAGCATTCATTTATGTCTTAAGAGTTCTTTCTCGGTCTTGAAGCGGTGTAATTGGAGACTGTCTGTCTTTAATTATGTTTTTTCTTTGTAGAAATCATCATAATTACCAATCAAGAGGTGACCACGATAATTAAACGAGGAGGACCTTATTGATATACCTCTAGGTATTCTTTCCGGAACTGGCCACTACGTTAAGAATATTTAAAAAATAAATACGAAGAGCGCACCATGCGACCTGTTTTCAAAAATCAAGAATTCTTTTTTAATGCGTTCAATAATTTTCAACACCAGAAGAGGCTTTTGAAGAGTATAAAAGGCATGTTTCCAAAGGCAGCACCGAGAAGTAGTATAAATATTTTCAAAATTGGTTTACTCGTATAAAAAAGTGCATTGAATCTAAGGGAGAATATTTTGAAAAACAATAAACTATTTTTTTTTCTCGAACTTACTACGCTACCTACTATCAAGGCCTTAACAGCTTCACCGGACTACAATAAACTAATTTGTATATATGTTCTATGTCAGTATGTACATGGGTAGAGTTGTACATTGATTGACCATAATTTATTTCTCAGATCGTGCACAAAAAAAAACTTAAAATGCGAAATTACATACCGTGGTTAAGTCTGAATTTGAGGTGTTTTTCCATGACGGTTGGCTCGACGAGGGCGGATATCTCGTGAAGGGCGAGGGCAGCGGCAGCACGACATCTCGCGTCAGGACAGGACACTTCATAGGCGCCGTTGAAAATTTCAAACTCCACGTACGCTTTCATACACTGTAACAAATATAAACGTTTTATTATTATCTTTTGCTAAACAATAAATGCCCAATATAACTAAAGTACGGCTGAGTGCCTTAAGCGCTCGCCTTAGTACCGTGCCCACTTCGTTGGGCGGTAATACGTAAGCGTGGAATGGTTATTTTGCGCTAAAACGCAGCGGAAGCTCTGAAAAGGAAAAATATACCCCGATTTTGCAACATTCTTCATTGCTGCTCCGCTCCTATGTGTCTTTACCTATAACCTTCCCTGATAAATGAGTTATATAACACTGAAATAATTTTTCAAATCGGACCAGTAGTTCCTGAGTTTACCCTCTACAACGTCACAAACTCACAAACTCTACCTCTTTATAATATTAATATAGATATAATAAGTATGTAAATCTAACGTGTCTGTCTGTACTTTTTAGACTTTTGTGATTTTTTTTATCTGGAATAAACTACATTTCAATTATTTTTACAAATGTCTGTCTGTTTGTTTGAACGCGCATCACTGTTAAAGTAGATACTGCGTTCACGATAAAACCTCACCAAGAAAAATCATATAGCATTACTCTCGAGTAACATTTAGACTAAAGTTTCATTAAAATCGGCTCACTCTATCAAGAGTTATTGTGATTTTAATGACGTCGCGACTTAAGTACGAGAGAAAAATAGATAAGTAAATGAACTTAATACATTCAGATGACTGATAGATGGAGAGTCACTGTTCTTTACATTAGGTTCCACGCGGACGAAGAAACACAATTATTAGGCGTGCGACAGAGAAATATAGTCAATTTATCTATCTGTGATAATGATAACATAGACTTCATAACTAAACTAAAATACAATTCGCGGCGTAGTCCGGTGAAGCTGTTAAGACCTTGCTTGGTCAATAGCGTAGTCAGTTCGAAAAAACAAAACAAAAAAAACAATTCGCGTCAATCTTTTTGGCCGCTCTGAACATAACCGTAAGTTCGGGCTTGCGCGTAATAGAGAAAGAGTTTGAAACAAAACAAAATTAAAGTATTATTATAGGAATATAAAAATGGAATTTATTTATCTTTAAGCTGTCTCGAAGTTATACATGTAATATAATACGTATTTAGACGTAAATTTATGTTCTACGGAACTATATTCCGAGCGGTCAAAAAGTATCGAGAGGACTGTACTTCGCTAAAGATCTAACAGACGTCTATATAGTATCCGTGTAGTTCGTATTACTTCAGTACATAGTATAAAATAAAGTCCCCTACCGCATCAGTCCGTCTGTCTGTTCGCAATAAACTCAAAAACGATTGAACGGACTTTCATGCGCCTTTCACCAGTGGATAAGGAGATTCATGAGGAACGTCTTGGTATATAATTTGTCAAGGATTTATTTTTAATCAGGGCGGGACAACGTCTGCCGAGCTCGCTAGTAAAATATATAGATAACAAATTTACAGCATTTTTTTTATATATAAAAATCTTATTATTCCAATGATTATTTTATAAGTAGCTAATTGTCTTCCGCACCGCACCGATTACTGAACACATAGTATTTCTAAAAATCGTTCTTTAAACCTTTATAATAAATGAAAATACCATGATAATTTTTATAACATGGACCATGCCCCTGAGAAGGAAAACTAAAAAAAAATTGGTCGAATTTTAATAACTAGTTTTTGCGTGATGCGCACACAACAGCAGGCTCCATATCATTTTATTTACCTACCATATCGATTATTATTAGAATTACGCAACAATGCAAGCACTGTTACTTCACGTCGGTTTACTATGAGAGGGTGGTACTACCCCGGACGAGCCGACCCATTCATGCTGAAACCAGTAATAGCTTCAGCGTGGCTCTACCACCATCATAATAAAATATCCTAATAAATACATTTAAATATAGAATACTATACTCTTTTTAAACATAATTTTGGCAACCAATCTTCTAGATTGTTACTTGTAGAGTAGATAACAATAATATCATAAGTGTCTCGTGCTAATTTTCATGTTCTGACAAGATGGTGACACTTGTTAGAACTGTCCAGGGTGTTTCTATGGCATCTCCGAACTATATTGCGTAAAATGCCGCCAACATTACAGAATATAGAATCAAATACAACAAAAGATTATGAATAAAATATTATGAATAAAATAACGTAAAATAAAGTCACCACACACACACTACGATCTCGCCAAAAACTCCAATTATATACTTTTACCTTATATTTTCATTTAACACACATATAAGGAGACAAATATAAGGAGATTAAAAGTAACTCAATGATACCGAGACAAGGTAAGAAATACACGGTAGGAAATCGTGTGAAAAGGTCCCTCGGCAAGGTCAACCCACACCGAACGACATGTCCCGTTAATTGGATTCGGCTGGAGCATTCATTTATGTCTTAAGAGTTCTTTCTCGGTCTTGAAGCGGTGTAATTGGAGACTGTCTGTCTTTAATTATGTTTTTTCTTTGTAGAAATCATCATAATTACCAATCAAGAGGTGACCACGATAATTAAACGAGGAGGACCTTATTGATATACCTCTAGGTATTCTTTCCGGAACTGGCCACTACGTTAAGAATATTTAAAAAATAAATACGAAGAGCGCACCAAGAGAGCAGACCTGTTTTCAAAAATCAAGAATTCTTTTTTATGCGTTCAATAATTTTCAACACAAGAAGAGGCTTTTGAAGAGTATAAAAGGCATGTTTCCGAAGTCAGCACCGAGAAGTAGTATAAATGTTTTCAAAATTTAATTTACTCGTATAAAAAAGTGCATTGAATCTAAGGGAGAATATTTTGAAAAACAATAAACTATTTTTTTTTCTCGAACTTACTACGCTACCTACTATCAAGGCCTTAACAGCTTCACCGGACTACAATAAACTAATTTGTATATATGTTCTATGTCAGTATGTACATGGGTAGAGTTGTACATTGATTGACCATAATTTATTTCTCAGATCGTGCACAAAAAAAAACTTAAAATGCGAAATTACATACCGTGGTTAAGTCTGAATTTGAGGTGTTTTTCCATGACGGTTGGCTCGACGAGGGCGGATATCTCGTGAAGGGCGAGGGCAGCGGCAGCACGACATCTCGCGTCAGGACAGGACACTTCATAGGCGCCGTTGAAAATTTCAAACTCCACGTACGCTTTCATACACTGTAACAAATATAAACGTTTTATTATTATCTTTTGCTAAACAATAAATGCCCAATATAACTAAAGTACGGCTGAGTGCCTTAAGCGCTCGCCTTAGTAGTCCGGTGAAGCTGTTAAGACTTTGCTTGGTCAATAGCGTAGTCAGTTAGAAAAAAAAACTAAAGTATTTAATTGGATAAGGATTGATACTATATTGGCCAAAGCAGCGTCGCAAAAAACCGATATTTTTTTTAATAATATGTATGATTGCTGTGGGTTATACTTACGAGCTAGAAATATATCACCGTGTACATTGTTGTAGGCATTTTTATAATATACAAATCTGTAGTAAGTTATTTTTTGTATCACATATGGTTCAGCTCGCGTTATCAGTGAAAGTATTTAAAAAATGACTCTTCCGACTTCATTAGAATACGTCGACTTTCTTCTGTGTTGTATATTTAATATAATACACATATATTATATTCTAGCGGGCCCGGCAGACGTTGTCCCGCCCTGATTATAAAAAAATCCGGGACAAATTATATACCAAAACGTTCCTCGTGAATCACTTTATCCACAGGTGAAAACCGCATAAAGATCCGTTCAGTAGTTTTTGAGTTTATCGCGAACAGACAGACAGACGGACGCGGTAGGGGACTTTGTTTTATACTATGTCGTTATATTCACATTTTCCGGAACAAATGTCTAAACGATAGTGGAAACTCCAAAGTCACTGCGTAGTTTAGAACTGCTAAGAGAACACACAGACAGACACCAAAAGAGACTTAATAGTAATGATGATATTTAAATTTTATATAAAACGTCATTTATTGAACGTAAAAATAATACAGGATGCACCATATTATTGAATTTAGTGTATCCGCAACGAAGTGGGCGGATATTTACTGGTTATAAATAAAAAGTTTATCTTTGCACGATAATTGTAATTTAATTCTCTTCAACGCCTACTTCTTTTTACGACTTCTTTCCTCCAGTTTGTATAAATATAAAACATGTGTATTAGGTATATAAAGCTCCCAGAAGACATTCCTTTCACTTCTCTGCTCTTACACTTATATTCAGTACCTAAACCATGTTCAGAAAAGTTTCCCGATATGTTATAATAATTGGTACGAGGTAACGTTAATGAACGTACAGTCTTAAATGGGTTAAACTATTCAGTGCTATCTTATTGTACAGCTTTACATAAATGACTCAAATAGGCGAAGTTATTTATTGCTACCTCAATAGTACATCCTCATATTAATTACTCAAATAGGCTAAGCTATTTATTGCTACCTCATTAATACAGCTTCATATAAATGACTCAAATAGGCTAAGTTATTTATTGCTATCTCAATAGTACATCCTCATATAAATTACTCAAATAGGCTAAGCTATTTATTGCTACCTCAATAATACAGCTTCACATAAATGACTCAAATAGGCTAAGTTATTTATTGCTACCTCAATAGTACATCCTCATATAAATTACTCAAATAGGCTAAACTATTTATTGCTACCTCAATAGTAGTCTCATATAAATAGCTCAAATAGGCTTAGCTATATTGCTACCTGAATAATACAGCCTCATATACATGACTCAAATAGGCTAAGCTATTTATTGCTACCTCAATAAGCAATAGGATACACATTGTTGTTTATATAATCTTTCGGTAACTTTTCATCAGCAAAACGTAGAGATTTCACGGGCCAGTGACCAGCAAGGTTTCCATCCTATTAAACAAACTATGCTACATTATCTTGAACAGTTTTATTCGGTTTAAGAGTTAATTACACTTTAATTACTCTGTTAAATGTCAAGAAAAATAAACAGCATTGGTTTTAAGGACGTCTCGGATAATCTGATCAAAATGTCAGTATTTTAAAGTATTAAAGGTCGATTACGTATAGAGTAAATCCTCCTTAACGGTAAATGAATGTGCCGGACGCGGTTTACACTAAGATATATGGCCGCTGAAGCGATCTACAGCATATCCAAGTTGATATGGTATATAGATTGTCTATTATTACTGTAGACTAAAGCTGAAATCTATAGAGTGTATTCAACCTTATCTTAACCTTAGTTCAGCCTAAACTCTGCTAAGTAGATCGTCAGCCTAATCTCAGGTTTCGAATTTATAGTCTAATTATGTTCAATTAAGCTTTGTTTCAGTACTGTGTCGAGTTTGTAAAATGTATTTAATTGTAATAAATAAATTGAACCATGCATGTTGAAAGAATATTAAAAAAATGAAAGAAGCAAGTCAACCAAGAATGAAAAAACAATGATGCTTTCTTGACATTTCCACTATGAAGGATCAAGGAAAAACGATCAAGCAATGATTATAATCAAAACAACATACAAACAAAAGCCACTGTTACATTATTAACTTGTCATACTTTTTGATTCGCACAAGTAATCCCCAAGTTTTTCGTAAGTCGTTGAATTTGATGACATGAACTTAACTCAGTACATGCTAAGTGAATTCTAAGCTTGTAACTATAAATTTAGATTCTGAACTTATCACTAAGTTTGAGTGTGCTCTGTAGATTCTACTCTAAGTTATTGCGTCTTGTGTATTCTTGGCCAGCATAAACCTAATCTGAAACGCAAGCAATGCCGTATTGTTTTATGACAAAAAAAGCATGAAATTCATACAGATATATAGGTTTAAAGCGACGATGATCGGCGTAAATTCATATACGTTAATAGGTGACGTAACCATAACACGATGGTAGTTCTATTTCTAATATCTGCCTGCCTAGTTACTACCCTCAAATCGAAAATTTGTCACCAAGCATCTTACTGTAGTTTTTTTATTCTCCTCTATTTTAAGCTCGTTACTCTACACAGAGTACTTTATATAATAGACATTTTATAAATCAGCGCCTCTAGCGATATGGGTTAGAACTAATACCAGTGATGTATAGATATATATTTACCCATGTAATTGAATAGAGCAAAACTGCGTAATTTATATACAAGCTTTTAACCATTTATATTTATAATGAAAATATGTTCATAGGTTTAAAGTTAACAGTGCTTATTATAGAAATAAATTTGCATTTACTTTAAAAGAAAGCGGAGTATAGAAATAATACAAAAAAAGTAATTTAACCTTTACAACTACATATATGTTTATTAAAATGAAACAACAGTTTTGATTTATAGTCGACCGTAATGCTGTTAGCCGACTAAGACAAACAAAGAATACAAAATGATATAATAGGGTCATAACAAAAAAAAAATCATAATAAAATAATTCCGAAATAAATATGACAGAAGTAAAAAGATGGTGATTACTATACTATCCCAAAATTTTATTTAATGTGGATATTGTGATGGAAACGCTAATAAAACGTATTATTGCAAAAAAGTTAAATACGTATTGAATACTTGCTTTAAAAAAGTTTGATTACAAAAAAGTATCTTACCCCTGTCTACAGATGGACATTAATTCTATTTAAATATTCTCTAACACCTGTCTAAATTGACAATTTGTTTTTTGTTATTTCTATTTTCCGGCGAAAGAAGTTTCGTAATAAATTATGAATTTCCTGGGTATAATTCCTTCGGAAGAAATAAATAAATTACACAATTGAGATTCACTCGTAAATCATAATACTACTACTACTACTATTATATACTATAATCTACTAGCATATGACACTATTGACGTTTGACAATTTATTAATTTGACATTATACTATTATTCCACTTCAAACACTTTGAAGTAATATATTAATCTCATAAATTGCTTATTTTAACAAGTACATTATTTTCTTTTAACTAAAATGTCACAATAATGATAATTTAAAACAAGTTTTTTCTTAAATGAAGATCTGAACAAAAATATTATTTAACGAATGTTATTCAGATTCCTGCTATTTTGCAGATTATCGCTTGCATAAAAAACTTTAACCAGATGTTTAGCTAGAGACCGCTTAGACACGCTTTTGTAATAAAGTACTTTAAATATGTGTTCAACTAGGTTTACAATTTTAGGCACTGTTTAATAAAATTCGTGTTAAACCCATGTTCATTTTCGTTTTGTAATAATACCGACAAAGTATTAAAAAAAATCATGACATTCGTTCAACCCTAAGAATATATAAAATTCAACGCCCTTTGTTTTTTTTACACTCCAACGACATAAGAAATATGACCACGTACGAGACATAAGGAAAATAAGATAAAGGACGAAAATAAATTTTATATTTTCCAAATAATTCCAAGGAGTATCGTTAAGAATCGCAAACGTCCTTCGCATTGAAAGGTCGCAAAAGGTCAGGTCGTAGGTAGTCGACCTTTAGTCGAAATTATATATTTCTTATTCTACCTGATGTTATCTCAATGGGAGGATACAGAATAATCGATGCCGTTGTACCGTCGTGACCGTTCTTGAACCTAGAACGGCCTTTACAATATATTAATAAAAATCTTAATATTTTCATCTATTTAAATAGCTCTTCTCCCCACTTCGTCCCCGTGGAATAGTTTCTTTGAGCTGACGTTAACACGCAGCGAAAGCTCTCAAAGACGAAAAAATAATTTTGAAACATTCTTCATTGGTGCTCCGCTCCGATTGGTCTTAGCGTGATGATATATAGCCTTCCGCGATAAATAAGCTATCTAACACAGAACAATGTGTTCAAATCGAACCAGTAGTTTAGCGCGTTCAACCAAACAAACAAACCCTCCAGCTTTATAATATTAGTTATAGATTAGTGAAAATCTTAATATTATTATTATCTATTTAATTCACAATAACATAACTCAGTCATCATTATCATCAGCCTTTAAGAAACCCACTGCAATAGGCCTCTTCCCGAATGAAGGTATGGAAATAATCACTACGCCAGCCCACGACGTGATGGTGATTTGAAACTCTGAGGAATTCAGTTCCATGTTTTTCTATATACTATGGTACTTACAAGAACATTTCTCAGGTTCAGGTTTCCACACGATGTTTTCCTTCACCTTCAACCGATAGTATTACCAATTGAAATTAATAAATGTACACGAATCCCGAATAAATCGTTACTACATGCCGGGGTTCGAACCTGCGGACATCGGGTTGACATTCCACCGGCCAAACCACTAGACCATCACGACCATTCGCATTTCATATATTGCACCAAATTTTGTACTAAATTTTTTCAAATGTCATAAATCTGACTGATATGTTTTTTTTCCAACTGACTAACGTTGTATGCCTAACGGGTCTTTATAGCTTCACCTGTCATATTGGACGAACGCTTAAGGCACTCCGTCTTATGGTAACAAGCTCAAGGGAGCCTGAGTGGTTGAACCTCAGCTAAAGTTGTTGCCTAGATTGCACCATAGCTACTGTTGAATCTGACTAAGCCAATCTAAACTAGTCATAGATATATATTTAAGAAACACGTAAACACCTCGAAGTGCGAGTTGAAAATTCTCGGAAATATATAGGTAATTTTCTTGGAAATCTTTCAAACTTTCCGGGAAATTTCGTGTCTCATGTGAAGGAAAACAAATGAATCGGATCGTATATTAAATGTTATCACAGTATATTATTATTATCATAGGATGATCCTGAGCCGGTAACAAAAAAAGACAGGCTGTATCGTAAGACAAGAAGACAAGAAGTGATAGTTTTGTATTATAGGGAAGCATTTTAATGGAAAAATCAACGTCATGCGGTGTTCCCAGGCGTTCACCCATCCAAAAACTGACCGCACCTAACGTTGCTTAACTTGAGCGGACGAGAAACGGTGTTTTCAACCTAGTCTAGTCGACACAGTGTTAACGCCCACCACTTTTCGTCACTCAAAAAGGTTTTGAAGACCAGAATTTCAAAGCCCACCTATAAGGAGTTTATTTATTCGTGTAATACATTATTTTTCTCATCTTTCATTTCCGCCCTTTAGGAGTTGACTTATCAACGAAGTAAAAGTTGGGTAAACGACATACTTCAAGACTACTCATACACCTACATACATACCTTGACATTTTACACATTATTTTCGGACACTGGCCAACGCATATCACTTTTTTTTATAATTTAACTTTTAAAAAATAATAAGATGCGCAATCGATGGACATACTCTCTACTTTCATATTCTTGCGCAATTAGTGGGGGGACAACTTCTCGGCACTGATCAAATTATTAATATCGGGAAAAGACTGCATATCGACCTTTGACCATTTTATAATTATACACATATAGAAAAACAACTGCATATCTATTTTTATATATTTTCTGTCAGATACAAAAACGTAATAAAACGCACAGTCATCACTGGTAAGGATAATTAGCTTACTGCTGCAACAAACAATTTAGTATTCAGTTTGAAATGCTTAATTATATGTTGGTTTATTAATTGATATCATTGGATTATCTTTGGATATATATTGGATATCAATTGATATCATTGGATATGATTGGATAACATTTATATTTTCATTTCTTTTAGCACGGTAAAGTGACTGCGCTGTACCTGATCCGCTCGCATTAATTACTAAATCATTGCCCAGGTGTTTGTTGTCTTTTTAAACAGGACATAGTTTATTTTACACAAAATCTTTACAATAGGAACTTTTTTCGCCCGGGGTAGTACCACCCTCTCATAGAAAACCGACGTGAAGTAACAGTGCTTGCATTGTTGCATTTCGTTCGGTCAGTGAGAGCGCCGGAGACCCATCTCCCCTCCCCTCTCCCCTCTCCTCTCCCTTTCCCTCCCCTAACCCTTCCCTCCGAAAGATGGCAACGCACTTGCGACTCCTCTGGGGTTGTTAGTGTCCATGGATGGTGGTGATCACTTAACAGCAGGTGACCCACCTGTTCGTTTGCCACCAATTACATAAAAAAAAAAAATCTAATTGAATACCGAAATTTTAACGACTACATTATTTATTTCAATTATAATATATTATATGTCCCGTTTAAAATGTTTAGTTTGTTTTGCACGTAAAAGGGATCGCTGTGATTTATATATAGAAGTGAGAATTATGATACTGCCGATTATATTAGTAATTTCTATTCTGAGCAACCGTAAATTTTAACATATTACTCAAAATTTTAACGTTTTATGTAAAATAAAGCAAACAGAATATACCGTTAGTCATTTTGTACTCGATTTAATATAACTCGATAACTTGTTTCCATATATAGATATTATTAAAATAACTGTACCCACGGCATCGCAGACGTTTATTACGTAGTTATTTATTTATTTACGTCCAGTCATTTTCTTTATACTAAATTTTATAAATTCTATATTTATAGAAGTATTATTAATAATTCTTTACGAGACATTAATTTTGAAATAATATACTCCCTGTATAAAGTATGATTTCAAAATCCACTTTTTTTAAATGAACAATTACGATTTTATCTTTAATAGATTTCACACAACCGCACGAAATGACAAACAGTTATTCACGGCGCAGCTTTCAAATGATAGGTCCGTGATGAACGCCAACTATCGGATACAAGCCGATGCGAAAATTTCAACACAAAATTTTAAATTTCGTTGTTGTCAATTTCGGTTGGTCCTCTGGGTTTTCCTGTTTTTTTTTTTTAAGTTTAAGTACAAAAGTATTTCTTTTGGCGCGTTAGGGAAAAATGATGAGAGAACATTTTTACGATGCGCGCGCACATCGTCACGAAAAACCGACACCCTGAAGTTAATACGATGCGCGCGCACACCGTTATGAAAAACCGACACCCTGAAGTTAGCTATAGTCAACTTTTTCTATTGTTAGTGTCATTTTTTCTACAAACGTAGAATAAGGCAAAAGATAAAAAAAATTAAAAGATTTTTATCTTGTTACGCCAAAGAAGTATAACTTCTAACGCGTGTACATAAGTACACACGCTTTTTTTTTCGTTTCTTAACCTCCTCAATATTGCAGTTATTGAAATCTGTCGATCCATTTTCGAGTTTTTGCGAGAGTAACGGACAGCAATTGATTTTTATATACCTAGATACATACATAGATTGTTGTGACAGAACATATATTAAAAACACACCAGATAATAAATCTGATTAAAAGAAAAAAAGTATGTAATTGAATTAACACGTTCCGTGCCAAACCTTTTTGCCTGACATGTCCTTCGAGCCATTAGACATTTTGACAAAAAATATATGTGTTATCATATAACATTACGTTACAACATCATACATAACATGACATAAGTAATTCTTTCGTCTTCTGTAACTATCAAATTGTGTACCATAGGAGGTACAACACATGGCCTAAAGATCAAGTTTAACGTGTACCGATGTTAAACGTGGCCTGATGATCAAGAATAACGTTTACCACTGTTGGTACACGTGGCCTGAAGATCAAGAATAACGTGTACCACCGTTGATACACGTGGTCTAAAAATAAAGTGTAACTTTTACCACCGTTGATACACGTGGCTTAAAATTAAAGTGTAACTTGTACCGTCAGTGGTACACGTGGCTCCACGATCAAGAATAACGTGTAACACCGTTGATATATGTGGCCTAAAAATAAAGTGTAACTTGTACCATCGGTGGTACACGATGATCAAGAGTAACGTGTACCACCGTTGATACACCTGGCTTAAAAATAAAGTGTAACTTGTACCATCGGTGGTACACGATGATCAAGAGTAACGTGTACCACCGTTGATACACGTGGCCTAAAAATAAAGTGTAACTTGTACCATCGGTGGTACACGATGATCAAGAGTAACGTGTACCACCGTTGATACACGTGGCCTAAAAATAAAGTGTAACTTGTACCATCGGTGGTACACGATGATCAAGAGTAACGTGTACCACCGTTGATACACGTGGCCTAAAAATAAAGTGTAACTTGTACCATCGGTGGTACACGATGATCAAGAGTAACGTGTACCACCGTTGATACACGTGGCCTAAAAATAAAGTGTAACTTGTACCATCGGTGGTACACGATGATCAAGAGTAACGTGTACCACCGTTGATACACGTGGCCTAAAAATAAAGTGTAACTTGTACCATCGGTGGTACACGATGATCAAGAGTAACGTGTACCACCGTTGATACACGTGGCCTAAAAATAAAGTGTAACTTGTACCATCGGTGGTACACGATGATCAAGAGTAACGTGTACCACCGTTGATACACGTGGCCTAAAAATAAAGTGTAACTTGTACCATCGGTGGTACACGATGATCAAGAGTAACGTGTACCACCGTTGATACACGTGGCCTAAAAATAAAGTGTAACTTGTACCATCGGTGGTACACGATGATCAAGAGTAACGTGTACCACCGTTGATACACGTGGCTTAAAAATAAAGTGTAACTTGTACCGTCGGTGGTAAACGTGGCTTCACGATCTAGAATAACGTGTAAACACCGTTGATATATGTGGCATAAAAATAAAGTGTAACTTGTACCATCGGTGGTACACGATGATCAGGAGTAACGTGTACCACCGTTGATACACGTGGCTTAAATATCAAGTGTAACTTGTACCGTCAGTGGTACACGTGGCACGGAACGTTTTAAGCAGTTTTCTTGTTATAGACATACAAACATACAGGCAGATATATTTACGTTACATTCGAGACGTGCCTATTATTTGTATGAACTTTGAGAGGGAGATGTGAAGTGAAATCACCTCTATATAAATTAACCCCAATACTATAATACCAGCTCGAATATTTATTCGTGCAGACAAATAATCTTTTTAATCGGTATATATTTTTAATACGTCAATCACTCCCGAAGTTAATACAATGTTATTTAAACGTCGCGTGTGAATAGAGACGAATATAATGACCAGTTCAATGTAAACACGCCATCTATACACCAGACAATGAAATAAAAACTAGTAATGGTAGTAATAACGTCTTTAGGTTAAACTTATTGTGACTGTTGACGTCTGGAATTTTGTCTCAATAATACTTGTAATAGACCTCTTTGTGTCTGCGAAATTAGTTACAAAACGCTTCGAAGAACAAGAATGTAATTATACACAAGACTACTAAGATTATAAACTAGGTACTAGCACAAGAAAAGCAAACCAAATTTTCTTTTTACCATATAACATTTAATGGAATAAAATGGTAACTGAACAACGGAACATTAATCTGTCATCTGTTTATCAATATTTTTGCAGATCTCTCTACTGTCACCTGTCTCACTTACTCACTTTTCACTATAGAGATCTTTTAACCCAGATTATTTACCTCAAGATTTTTCGAATAATTTCTTTCATATAAACTTTGTCCAGACAGTTACCAACAGAAAATAATTAGTCGAATGGTGCAGCCGTTCTGAATTGATACGCTTCCATACATTCGACAAATGATCAAGTCCAAGACCAGTAACAGTTTTTTAGGTAATAGTGATCGATTTTAAAACAAAGTCTCAGAGCACATTACCGATTTGCCAGATAGTAAGTTCAAGTGTTATGTCAGGCAGGCCTCTTAATACATAAAGGCTATTATAGGGTGGATCAATATATGAACGATGGTGACGTCTGGAAATGACGCCTCTCTCTATGCAACCACCAAAAACTGAATGTAACTGTAATGTGTAAATGTATATTAAGTTGTAATAATTAAAATGTATGTTATTTATAATGAAAAGATAATCGAGAGAGAAAGAAAAAAGATCGAGTTTCTTGCCGGTTCTTCTCGATGGCTGGGTTGTTTTCCGAACCGGTGGTAGTTTTGACAATCATAAGTGCCTTCTCAGGGCCTAAATTTAATAGAGTATTTTGATTTTGATCTTTTCATATGGATTTATACTGATTGTACGGAGCCCTTGCCAGTTCATCATTGTTTTTTTTTTATTAATCACTATAATAATGTTACCAAGTATTTAAAAAAATGTCCTAAAAGACATGAAAGCCATAGCAAAAATTAAAAAAAAATTCTGTATAGATAAAAAAATTTACTATTGTACAGAACAAGGGTTATTTAAATGCGAAATAGGAGTAACAAGATTCACTAATTAGACCAGAATCGCTGGCGACCGTTGGACAATTCTATACAAAATGCACAACAATCAAGCGCAGTATGTCAGGGTTTAACTTATCTATTGTTTTCATAATTTGTCGTGAAGGAGCTAAAGTTAATGGGTTTTTGTTTGTTTGTAATGTAGCTGTAAGTAAAACCTAGTAATTACACGTATCTAAAGTATTTTTTATTAGTAAGTACAGGTAATATGCATATAAGTATATAGTTTACGACAGAAAATAAATATGGCGTAATCTATCGATATAATAAAAATACAGTGTATGTACGTAATATCAATACAACATTAATAATATAACAATAAATAAAAAAGGATACAAGTTATTGATAGCAAAAAAGGCAATTTGTAAATTTTTTGTCGGTCTGTCTGTTTGTTCCGGGTAATCTCGCAAATGACTGGACCGATTTTGACGCGAATTTCACTGGCACATAGCTGAAATTACAGTGGGTAACATAGACTATTTTAATTTAGACTAGCTATTACCCGCGGCTTCGTCCACAGTGTTACTAGCAGATAACTGATGAAGTATCAAAAATAAAATATTAAGATGTTCTTCAAGAAAAATTTGACTATTTACTGAATATACATTTATATTAATGAAATACAGTAATTCAAAATCATATAACGTGTCGATGAATAGCGTGGCGACGCGTCGCCACAGTAGTACGCAACAGTAGGCCGGACCCGACGCTATAGTTGTTTCACGTAAAAAAAATAAAACAAAACCCACAAGGATTCCAAATAAAACGCGTAGCTCTGCCTAAATAACGAAACCATTTTCACACGGCCGAAGTCGCGGGCAGAAACTTGTCTAAAATAAAGTTAAACACAACGCGGAACTAAAACGTTTAGGTGCGAAAAGTGGCACCATAAAATAATTCATATTGACTTGTCAAATGTAGACCTCTATCGGAGGTCGGTAAGCACGCGCCGCGGGTCATGGACACACTAAATGTCATTGCAAAGTCATTCGCTGACACTTTGCACAGAGTAAAGCCTTTTTTAACTGCCCTATTGTATGTTTTACGTATGGAGTGTAGTGGGAAGGAGAACCGTCTCTGTGTATGAAAAAGTGTTCGTCGAAATGCTTTAAATTAGGGTGACGCTACAATTATTTCAACAAGTATTATAAAAGAAAACATTCAAAAATCACTAAACGTATAATTTAAAGTTCGGACAAATTCTATCACACTGCACCATGTTCTTACAGCAGTTATTCTGGTTATATTTACAAGATCATTTCGGAATATTCGGCTTATTGGCATTATTATTTAGTGCTTACAGTTGGACACTTTTCCAAAATGTCCCCCTTATGAAATATTTCTCCTTAACTCTACCATCCATAACTATAGACAAGCCGGTGTCCGTGAATTCCTTCTTGAAGACTTGAAGTGAAGATTAGCAATTAGGTTCAGATATCTGTAAATTACTTGGAGTTTTCGATGACGGAAAACACTGTGACGAAATCGTGGCACGGTGATGGGATTTGTATAAGCCTGCCTGGATACCTACCAACCAACCTCTTGTTCAAAATCCGCCGCTAAGTACCTGTTGGTGTATTCCGGCAGCTGCAAACGAGAGCCAGCCATCCTTCTGGGTTTAGTGTGCTTACCACCTTAGACTACATAGTTATTTAACCTCAGGTAAGGGTGTAATCAAACGTTAAAACCTATAAAGTAGAAACCAGTAACAGTTTTTTAGGTAATAGTGATCGATTTTAAAACAAAGTCTCAGAGCACATTACCGATTTGCCAGATAGTAAGTTCAAGTGTTATGTCAAGCAGGCCTCTTAATACATAAAGGCTATTATAGGGTGGATCAATATATGAACGATGGTGACGTCTGGAAATGACGCCTCTCTCTATGCAACCACCAAAAACTGAATGTAACTGTAATGTGTAAATGTATATTAAGTTGTAATAATTAAAATGTATGTTATTTATAATGAAAAGATAATCGAGAGAGAAAGAAAAAAGATCGAGTTTCTTGCCGGTTCTTCTCGATGGCTGGGTTGTTTTCCGAACCGGTGGTAGTTTTGACAATCATAAGTGCCTTCTCAGGGCCTAAATTTAATAGAGTATTTTGATTTTGATCTTTTCATATGGATTTATACTGATTGTACGGAGCCCTTGCCAGTTCATCATTGTTTTTTTTTTATTAATCACTATAATAATGTTACCAAGTATTTAAAAAAATGTCCTAAAAGACATGAAAGCCATAGCAAAAATTAAAAAAAAATTCTGTATAGATAAAAAAATTTACTATTGTACAGAACAAGGGTTATTTAAATGCGAAATAGGAGTAACAAGATTCACTAATTAGACCAGAATCGCTGGCGACCGTTGGACAATTCTATACAAAATGCACAACAATCAAGCGCAGTATGTCAGGGTTTAACTTATCTATTGTTTTCATAATTTGTCGTGAAGGAGCTAAAGTTAATGGGTTTTTGTTTGTTTGTAATGTAGCTGTAAGTAAAACCTAGTAATTACACGTATCTAAAGTATTTTTTATTAGTAAGTACAGGTAATATGCATATAAGTATATAGTTTACGACAGAAAATAAATATGGCGTAATCTATCGATATAATAAAAATACAGTGTATGTACGTAATATCAATACAACATTAATAATATAACAATAAATAAAAAAGGATACAAGTTATTGATAGCAAAAAAGGCAATTTGTAAATTTTTTGTCGGTCTGTCTGTTTGTTCCGGGTAATCTCGCAAATGACTGGACCGATTTTGACGCGAATTTCACTGGCACATAGCTGAAATTACAGTGGGTAACATAGACTATTGTCTTAAAAGACATGAAAGCCATAGCAAAAATTTATAAAAAATTCTGAACAGATACCCAAGTTCTGTACAAAGGTTATTTAAATCCGAAATAGTAGTAACAAGATTCACTAATTAGACCAGAATCGCTGGCGACCGTTGGACCGTTCTATACAAAATGCACAAGAATCAAGCGCAGTGTGTCAAGGTTTATCCATTGTTTTCATAATTTGTCGTGAAGAAGCTAAAGATAATGGGTTGAATATACATTTATATTAATGAAATACAGTAATTCAAAATCATATAACGTGTCGATGAATAGCGTGGCGACGCGTCGCCACAGTAGTACGCAACAGTAGGCCGGACCCGACGCTATAGTTGTTTCACGTAAAAAAAATAAAACAAAACCCACAAGGATGTAGCTGTAAGTAAAACCTAGTAATTACATGAGAAAAAATTCGCCACATAAAAACTGCACAGTATTGCTGTAGTATGTTGATATTTTATGTAGTATAAACAAAACATTCTGTTTCAATCAAATGAGCCTGTAAATGAACGTGTAATTCCTTGAATCCGCAACAGTAGGCCGGACCCGACGCTATAGTTGTTTCACGTAAAAAAAATAAAACAAAACCCACAAGGATTCCAAATAAAACGCGTAGCTCTGCCTAAATAACGAAACCATTTTCACACGGCCGAAGTCGCGGGCAGAAACTTGTCTAAAATAAAGTTAAACACAACGCGGAACTAAAACGTTAAGTATTTGCAGGTGTCTAGGAATAAATAATAAAATACATATCAACCATTTTAAGAAATTTGTATCTGTCTCTTTGTTTGAACACGCGTTAAAGTACCGTGTTCACGATTAAACCTCACAATCATAAATCAACTTCTCTAGTGGCATTCAGTCTTTGTTTCATTAAAATCGGTCCACTCTTTCAAAAGTTATTGCAAAATATATATTTTTACATTTAACTCCACTTAGTTACGGGCACAGCTAGTAAATATAATAAATTAAAACATAAAGTGCAATGCAATAAAATATCGTAAAGCTAACTTACAAAACACTATGAGAAAATACCGCACTAATATTTCATTAATCATTTAAAAAAAATACCAATAATTCCTTAGAAAAGCTAAGTACAGACAGAAAATCAAATACTCAATACCGTCGCTAAAACATTCAATCTATATATACAACTAAAATAGAAGTGTCTGTCAATTTGTCGGGGATATTCTCCGAAACGGCTGAACTCATTTCAACCAATCTTGTACGAGCAGATAGAAGACTTCTAAGTATATTTGTCTTGGTCACATATCATTGCGTTCTGTCATAACAGCAATGACAACATTTTGAAAAGGTAACTTAAAACTGATAAAATATTTGTAACCTTGTAATATCAAGATTGAATTTAAAAAATTATGAGCAGTCGCGTGACGCCTAGCCTGGCAGATGTGAAACATCTAAATTATTTTGTACAGGTAATATGCATATAAGTATATAGTTTACGACAGGAAATAAATATGGCATAATCTATATATATAATAAAAATGAAGTGTCTGTACGTAATATCAATACAAGCTATTTGATAGCAAAAAAGGCAATTTGTAAAAAATTTGTCGGTCTGTATGTTTGTTCCGGGTAATCTCCGAAACGACTCGACCAATTTTGACGGGAATTTCACTGGCACATAGCTGAAATTACAGCGAGTAATATGGTTATAGTTATTTTAAGTTAGACTAGCTGTTACACGCGGAGGCGGAGAGACGGCGTCTCAGGGGGGACGCCGTCGAAAGGTGGCAGCAGGACCTGGCGGACGAGCGATTCGGGCGGTTCACAGTGGACGCCGTCCGCCCGGTCCTGCGGGAGTGGACTGCCAGGGAGTGGGGCTCCCTGACGTTCCGACTGGTGCAGGTACTCACCGGACACGGTTGTTTCGGGTGGTACCTGTACCGGATCGTACACAGTGTTATCTCCTAAACGGTTGGACCGATTTTCACAGGACTTTCACTAGCAGATGACGTATCAAAAATAAAATGTTAAGATGTTTTTCAAGAAAAAGACGACTGTTTACTGAATATACATTTATATTAATGAAATACAAAAATTCAAAATCATATGACGTGACGATGAATACCGTGGCGACGCGTCGCCACGCAACATTCGGTCTGAATCGCCGCTATAGTTGTTTCACATCAAAAAAATAAAACAAAACCCACAATTATTCCAAATAAAACGCGTAGCTCTGCCTAAACAACGATACCATTTTCACATGGCCGTAGTCGCGGGTAAAACTAAGTACAAAGTAAAAATATACACAACGCGGAACTAAAACGTATAGGTGCGAAAAGTGGCACCATAAAATAATTCATATTGACTTGTCAAATGTAGACCTCTATCGGAGGTCGGTAAGCACGCGCCGCGGGTCATGGACACACTAAATGTCATTGCAAAGTCATTCGCTGACACTTTGCACAGAGTAAAGCCTTTTTTAACTGCCCTATTGTATGTTTTACGTATGGAGTGTAGTGGGAAGGAGAACCGTCTCTGTGTATGAAAAAGTGTTCGTCGAAATGCTTTAAATTAGGGTGACGCTACAATTATTTCAACAAGTATTATAAAAGAAAACATTCAAAAATCACTAAACGTATAATTTAAAACCGATTTTCACAGGACTTTCACTAGCAGATGACGTATCAAAAATAAAATGTTAAGATGTTTTTCAAGAAAAAGACGACTGTTTACTGAATATACATTTATATTAATGAAATACAGTAATTCAAAATCATATAACGTGTCGATGAATAGCGTGGCGACGCGTCGCCACAGTAGTACGCAACAGTAGGCCGGACCCGACGCTATAGTTGTTTCACGTAAAAAAAATAAAACAAAACCCACAAGGATTCCAAATAAAACGCGTAGCTCTGCCTAAATAACGAAACCATTTTCACACGGCCGAAGTCGCGGGCAGAAACTTGTCTAAAATAAAGTTAAACACAACGCGGAACTAAAACGTTTAGGTGCGAAAAGTGGCACCATAAAATAATTCATATTGACTTGTCAAATGTAGACCTCTATCGGAGGTCGGTAAGCACGCGCCGCGGGTCATGGACACACTAAATGTCATTGCAAAGTCATTCGCTGACACTTTGCACAGAGTAAAGCCTTTTTTAACTGCCCTATTGTATGTTTTACGTATGGAGTGTAGTGGGAAGGAGAACCGTCTCTGTGTATGAAAAAGTGTTCGTCGAAATGCTTTAAATTAGGGTGACGCTACAATTATTTCAACAAGTATTATAAAAGAAAACATTCAAAAATCACTAAACGTATAATTTAAAGTTCGGACAAATTCTATCACACTGCACCATGTTCTTACAGCAGTTATTCTGGTTATATTTACAAGATCATTTCGGAATATTCGGCTTATTGGCATTATTATTTAGTGCTTACAGTTGGACACTTTTCCAAAATGTCCCCCTTATGAAATATTTCTCCTTAACTCTACCATCCATAACTATAGACAAGCCGGTGTCCGTGAATTCCTTCTTGAAGACTTGAAGTGAAGATTAGCAATTAGGTTCAGATATCTGTAAATTACTTGGAGTTTTCGATGACGGAAAACACTGTGACGAAATCGTGGCACGGTGATGGGATTTGTATAAGCCTGCCTGGATACCTACCAAAATTTAAAAAATTATGAGCAGTCGCGTGACGCCTAGCCTGGCAGATGTGAAACATCTAAATTATTTTGTACAGGTAATATGCATATAAGTATATAGTTTACGACAGGAAATAAATATGGCATAATCTATATATATAATAAAAATGAAGTGTCTGTACGTAATATCAATACAAGCTATTTGATAGCAAAAAAGGCAATTTGTAAAAAATTTGTCGAAATTCCCGTCAAAATTGGTCGAGTCGTTTCGGAGATTACCCGGAACAAACATACAGACCGACAAATTTTTTACAAATTGCCTTTTTTGCTATCAAATAGCTTGTATTGATATTACGTACAGACACTTCATTTTTATTATATATATAGATTATGCCATATTTATTTCCTGTCGTAAACTATATACTTATATGCATATTACCTGTACAAAATAATTTAGATGTTTCACATCTGCCAGGCTAGGCGTCACGCGACTGCTCATAATTTTTTAAATTCAATCTTGATATTACAAGGTTACAAATATTTTATCAGTTTTAAGTTACCTTTTCAAAATGTTGTCATTGCTGTTATGACAGAACGCAATGATATGTGACCAAGACAAATATACTTAGAAGTCTTCTATCTGCTCGTACAAGATTGGTTGAAATGAGTTCAGCCGTTTCGGAGAATATCCCCGACAAATTGACAGACACTTCTATTTTAGTTGTATATATAGATTGAATGTTTTAGCGACGGTATTGAGTATTTGATTTTCTGTCTGTACTTAGCTTTTCTAAGGAATTATTGGTATTTTTTTTAAATGATTAATGACTCCGCCAAAGGAGGACAGGCAGGAGGAGAAGGAGCTTCGCCCAACTCCTCCTGCCACCGTAGCCGGACCTGAGGGGATGGGCCGGGGGGCCCATCTCCTCATTGCACGGGTCCGGCGGACGAGGGGGGGCAGCCGGTGTGTACCCGGTCTGTCCCTCTATAGGTAGGAGCCCGGCGGTCACCTTCCGCCGGGCGGACCGTGGGGGCGGCTCTACAAGGTTGATTAGCTTGTTCGATCCCTTGCCGCCGTCTTATAGCAGTCTGTCGTTTCACCGTGGGGCTTTAGTCCGTGCGACTCGGACATAACCCACCCTCTCCCCCGGGAGG
>MU158889.1:58895-90975 GCA_015888305.1 Antheraea pernyi | reverse complement strand
CGTAGGTATCCAGATAAATCATGAAAAAACTGAAGACGATCATGTTAAGGAGGAGGTTTATGACAACATAAAATCCGTGAGTGAGCACTTAGATACATTACTTGCACAAATATATGTGGATCATGATAATTAGACATAAGGATGAGGTGTCGTATGAATTAGTGGTAAACATTTAACCAAAAGAACAGAATCTTCACGGTGATCATATCGTATTCTTATAGGGATATTTGAACAATCCATTGATATTTTTTATAATGATTCATGGTTACACAGCATGTGCCCGGAGGTCACTATGTATGAAACAAAACTTGACACGAATAACTTCTAATTTACTTTACAATCTTTAAAACTAACATGACGCCCTTCTACTTATAGAAATGTATGAACAACGATCTAATGAAAACAAAAATTGGGTTAGCCATCTAACACAAATAAAATAAAATGAAATTGTGACACTCTCAGCAAGAAAATGGGACAAAGAACGGAAACTTATAGCATTTTCTACTGTAAACGTATCTTAGACGTCCAACTTTTCACACGCAGTGCTGAACTATAATCGCCATAATCTGCACTAATAGTGGATAATAAATAAATAAATAAAAAGCCCGTTTATTCCAAAACCAAGTTAGTACATTCGTTAAATCAATAAAAAAGTAATAAAAAAAAGTAATATTATTAAGCTAATAAATATTGTACGTGATTTTAAATTATTTTGTTATGGACCCCTCTCGGGTAAAGGCCTCCTCCAGCTCCTGCCATGTATTTCTGTTTATCGCTGCGTTGGGCCAATCTGTTGCTATTTTACGGAGGTCATCTGACCATCTCGTGTTAGGTCTACCTAATCTTCGTTTTCCAATTGGACCCATCCACATCGTAGCGACTTTAGTCCACCTTTCCGGTTGCATCCTTGCAACATGGCCTGCCCATTTCTATTTTGATCTCAAGCTATACTGTAGAGCATCGATTATTTTTGTTTTGGATCTTACGCTGCTGTGCAATATCTTGTCTTTTAGTTTTATTTTTAATATGTTTCGGTCTATTGTTCTTTGACAAGTCTTGATTTTATGTTGTGATTTCTTATATTTCCAAGTTTGGCTACCGTATGTCATGGTTGGGAGTAAACACGTTTAATAGTGGATATAAGATAATAAATCGCAATTTAAAACTACAGACTGTACGGAGGCACTTAAATCGTTCAAACAATGCTTACGCCATCGAAATCATAGCGTATTTTCTAATAATAGGATTACCGTCGAACGGAGAGACCTTGACGGATCAACAACAATCACGATTCGGTTCGTTCTTCCAGTGAATGGATATACCGACAGTTAATCTAGTTTCGTTTTTATATTACACTAGCTGACCTGGCCACGCGTTGCTGTAGCTCAACTATTATTCGAGTATGTTGAATTGATATACCGACAGTTAATCTAGTTTCGTTTTTATATTACACTAGCTGACCTGGCCACGCGTTGCTGTAGCTCAACTATTATTCGAGTATGTTGAATTAAAATTATGATGAAGTATTTGGTATTATGAGGTAATGAGTCTACCTTAAAATTTGCGGGGGTACAGAACGGAAAATTAAAATCCGATAATAAATTCAAAACTAAAACGTGGCGCCATCTATGAGAATTCTAAAACAGTCAGCCCTACAGTATTAACAAACTAATTTAAAGTACCATCTATGCGAGACTGATGTAACTTATAATTAATAACAATAATCAACATTGACAATAATGTAATTTATATTTAAAAAATGTTGAGACCATTTATCGAAATATAAATTGTCCTATCTCTCACGTTGGACTAAATTATAATTGCCAACTTTCATAAATATCGGTTGAGTAGTTTCGGAGTTCATCGCGGACAAACATCATGACACTAGATTTACTCGCATTTTACCCGTAGACTCCTATAAACTTGGTTGTACCTTGACTCAAAACACAAGACCTTCCACCGATTTTCAAAAATCTACCATAACTCTCTAATTCAGTGCTATCTCAATTTGCAATAAATTATATGGTTTCAGAAACAGGACGCCTTGAAGCAAATTAGTTCTACGGTGATATATTTCATTGCCTACATTTACTTAC
Organism: Antheraea pernyi; assembly: GCA_015888305.1. Lineage (NCBI taxonomy): Eukaryota > Metazoa > Arthropoda > Insecta > Lepidoptera > Saturniidae > Antheraea > Antheraea pernyi. The sequence continues at coordinate 88,879 of MU158889.1, read as the reverse complement.
CCGTCAAAATCTGGTGTGTCAAAAAACCCAACCGTACCACTAAATTTGAACGTTTCTCCTTCATTTTCATTTGGTATTTCCCATATATGTCATATAAAACATAATACACCCAATAAAAAATACATCCGTTTCTAATATTAAAAACAAACGTCTCAAACGTTATTCCAAAGATTATTGTACGTAAAAACCGTGAAATTAATATAAATAATCATCGTATGTACGATCGTGAAGGGAATTCAGAAATGTTCGCTTGCAATTTTTTATAGTATTTTAATTCGTTGTGGCGGCTAAAACCAATGGAAAAACCTATCGAATATTTCCTAGTTATAATTTTACCTTCGTTTGGAACACAGAACATAGGTGACATTTTTTTTAACAAATTTGAATTCATCGACAGCGTCGAGTGAATGCAAACATCGTGCAGGTACTTTAACAATTGTTCTCATAGTACCACCATGCAATGGGAGGATACAGAACTAAACAGATTTCATGCATTTATATAATATGACCTATTCATTAGCCATGTTCCTAACCTAATTAAGAGACTTATATGTTTGTATAATTAATCAATTATTTATAATGATGTGTTGTTATTCTGAATGTTGTTTAAGTCGATTTTGAAATGTTTGTTACTTTTTTATATCGGATATGTTTATATGGCTGGAGTTGATAATATGTGAAGAATAGAAATGAGACTTGGTCACCAATTGTAGCTGCCAAAGCACATCGATAGACTTCTTTTATAAGTTTGTAAGTTTTACCATTTGACCATAATATCATCTGATGTTAAATAACGATGTGGTAAAAAATGGTAGAGATGCTTGGTGGCAGATTTTCAACTAGACGGTGGTAGCTAGCGAGGCGGACTTAGAAAAATTCCTACCACTATGCTATGCTTTCATCACGCTATATTCCTTCACCGAAAACTCTGATTCAGGCGGAAGGATTAGGGAACATACGTCGATCGACACGGTGTCTGAACACGCTATCAACAGAATCATCATCGTTTCAACAGTGACTGACAAAGAGTTTCAAGATTTCAGTGAAGAACTTTTATTACTTTCCAGAAATCCATCATTAAATATTAGGCTAGACGTTACTTTGCTTTAATTAAAAGCAATTATAATGATGTACAAAAACCATTCGCAGTGAGACGTAACAGCGAACAATCAGTTTCAAGCAGAAGTGCAAAGTAACGTTCACCCTTATACCAGTTGACTGTTTAGACAGTAGCAATATTTCTGGAAGACACTTTGCACGCGATTCTCGTTCTAAATCAATTAAAAAATAGGTGCTTCAAATTCGACATAATTATCTAGAAAAATACAAAAAATATACACAATCATCTACGCGTCTATGTTAAATCACAGTGTCAATGACCGTCGAGTGATTTCACTTTCATTTGAAAGGGAACGTGGGCACGTCAGGAACAAAACAAAAGGATTTATTGCCCGTTTTACTATCGAAAGTTATTAACTCCGGGTCGGCCGTTGTAGCTTTTGACACCGGTCATTGCACGTACGTTTATAATTTTATTTACACGTTTGTAGCTATACTTTTGAAAGTCTTAAAACAAACTTTAGCATAGGTTTTCTTGGTTGTTTATTACTATTTGTTTTAATATTATTATTTTATATGTTAAATGTGACCATGAAGTGCCATATCCTAGAATACTGCGAGTGTCTAAACAGTCACCTGGTATTTAGGGGGCGTATTAGGAATGCATCGCCAACATGTGTAATGCTTTAGCGAAGTTTCTTTCATCGTAGCTTAAGCTAATTTCAAAATGTAATTCCAAGACGATCAGCGGCGTATTCATTAACGTCTCAAGATAAATTTAGCCTTATTAACTAACGTTTTCACCTAAAAGCTACCTATATATGGACCTGGTTAGCGGGCGTGCATTAGTCATAAAATCGAATGAATTTTTTGTGAACGTAACACTAAAAATAATTACGTATTTACATCACACCGTAATAACAACAAGGGTTTTTATACATATAATTGCTTTTAATTAATTTCATGCTTAAAACTGCAAATGATTACATTTTACGGCCCGTATCTAACAAAGATATTTAATTACTTGATAACGTAAAATATTACCAACGTTATTGTAGCTAAACTTTTTGTCTGCTCTGAATATAACTCTAAGTTCGGGACTACGCGTAATATACTCGAGAGTTTAATATATATCGAAGTTAAAATATTATTATAGAAATCTGGGATTTTTATTTTATTTTATAGGAGGCAAACGAACAGACGGGTCACCTGATGGTAAGTGATCGCTGCCGTCCATAGACACTAGCAACATTAGGGGAGTTGCAAGTGCGTTGCCAGTCTGTGTTTGGGGGGGAGGAGATGCCTCCGGCGCTCTCACTGTCCGAACGAAAGGCAACAATGCAAACACTGTTACTTCACGTCGGTTTTCTGTGAGAGGGTTGATACTACCCCGGGCGTGCCGACCCATTCATGCTGAAACCAGTAATAGCTTCAGCGTGGCTCTACCACCGTCTGAATTATTTACACATTTATTTATCCTTAAGTTTTTACGATCTTATACGTATACTATAAACGTATCTATAACCAAATTTGTATTCTGCGTACCTATATTCATAGAATTATATTTTTTAATTGTAGAAAAACTAAATATATAAAAGGTGCTATCATAAAATAGTAATTTCGTTTTCATTTCGTGTAACGTTGCGATGAGGAATCGGGCACTAGAAAATATAGTAGCAAAGTTTGAAATACATTCTACAATGCAAGTTATTCTACTATTTTATTCTTGGTAACCAGTCTTCTAGTAGACTATTACTGCCATTGTCGAGTGAATAACGATATTACAAGTTTCTTGATATAGTTTCAATGAACTGACAAGATGGCGGCCATCTTGTTAGAACTTTCCTGGTAGTTAGTCAGAATCCATGGTCCGTGGTATTATTTCCGATCCACTTCACTAGTGCACAATAACCAAACTATATTACGTAATAAAGCCCCACCAATATTACACAATATAGAACCAAATAACACAAGTATGTAATATAGTTTGTTTGTTGTGCATAAGTGAAGTGAATAGAAAATAATACCACGGACCATGAATTCTGAGATGCCACAAAAACTCCATGGAAAGTTCTAACAAGTTGGCCACCATCTTGTTAGTTCATTGAAATTATATCAAGAAACTTGTAATATCGATACTCACTTGACAATGGCAGTGATGGTCTACTAGAAGACTGGTTGCCAAAATTGAATGAAAGAAAAACTTGAAATACTATTAACTACTTGACAATGGCAGTAATAATCTAAAAGATTGGTTGCCAAAAATAAAGTTAAAAAAAACGTCTAAAAATAAAATGATGTCAACCTGTACTAAGTACAAGTGAACCTTTTGCGGCGGCAAAAATTACGTTTGCCATAAGTACATTATTATTATTTGTAACAGATATTTTTTAAACTGCTTATATTATAGTCAAACATCTTATAAGCAAAAACCTCTTATTTTCACAAGATCATTATAAGTGATTTTGTTCCTGAAGCATAAGCATGTTGATGTTCGTTATTTTTTCATAGAGGTCTAAATTATTTGGTATTAAATTATCTGAAATAAACAGATTAAAGTAGAAATGTATTTTATTTTCATAGTTTTAAATATACCTGGAGAATGTTGGTTTGAAAATCAGTAGACTAAAAACTGAACATTTGTTTTTCGACTTCGGTGGTCCATCCAGCTTTTCTCCTATAGCTTTAAATGGTATAGCCTTACCAACCTGCTCTGATTTCCGGTATCTCGGTTCTCTGATCCAAAACGATGGTTGCATAGACAAGGACGTGAGGAATAGGATAAATGCAGGGTGGATGAAATGGCGAAAGGTGTCTGGTGTCGCTTGTGACCCACGAATGCCCTTGAAACTCAAAGGGAAGGTGTATAAAACTATTATAAGACCAGTAATGTTGTACGCATCTGAGTTCTACTGATTTTCAAACCAACATTCTCCAGTTTTTCTCGCCATTTTACCAGCCTACTCTGGACCTCGGTAGCAACTTCGCCGACAAGAACAATATCATCAGCAAACAGCATACACCAGGGTGTCTCCTCCTGTATGTCTGATGTTAACGCATCCATAACAAGGAATAAATAAGGGCTTAAAGCTGAACCTTTAAACCTGTTTTGTCCAATGTATATTTAAAAAAAAACTTCTTTAAGTGAACTATTGAATAGTGAACGAAAATAAATCGCCATGCTCGGGTCGGTAACCCTGACTCGTGTACACTTACTGTCTGACAAGTAGTGCATCATTCCAATCAATGTTTTTATTGAAGTTTATTGAAGTTATACTTCTTTTGGCGCGTTGGGGAAAAACGATGATAGAGAAATTTTAACGATGCGCGCGCACACCTTCACCAACTCATTTTTTTTTTAACGTGGAGAAATTCCTGATGGATACGCCACCCTTTCGGGGGAGAGGGTGGGTTATGTCAGACTCGCACAGACTAAAACCCCACGGTGTACCGACAGACCGTTTTGTGGGTATAAAATGTTTGTATAATTTTATAGGTAATCATTTAATTAAAAGATGGAACACTTTTACACGACAGCTACCTAGAAGAACCGATTCCTATTCTAAGTAATAAAACCTTAAGTCCCTATATATGGATAAATAACAATCTCATATATAGGAAAGAACTAAAAATTAATAACCAAAACCAATTGTCTCTTACGCGTAAGGTTCGATGCGACCTGAATTCACGATCAATCAAATGGGCATGACTTGAAGACAAATCCGATAATTTGATTGAAATCTGACCATGTTCGACTTGTTAAATTAGAATCAGAGTTGGAATTTGGTAAGCGTCTACAGCACACGTGGAATACTGATCGATTGGTAACGATAGAGAAAGTGGACCATTGTGGACAATGGTACTGCGATATCGTAAGTGGTATAACTAAGTTAAACAGCTACTGAATCAAAAATACGTCGTTCAGTTTATTCGTATCTCAAATTAGCTGCCCTGTCTGGCTTCGCACAGCTGTACTGAAGAAGAAAATGACACTAAAGGTAGGCGTCCACATTTTCGCATCGTAAGTATCGGACATATCGCATCAAACGGATTTTTTTTTTTACAATACATCCACAGTGTCAGCAGCGATCGTTACGTAGTGTGAGGTAGCGTAATTCGTAAGTATCGGACATATCGCATCAAACGGATTTTTTTTTTTACAATACATCCACAGTGTCAGCAGCGATCGTTACGTAGTGTGAGATAGCGTAGTGTTCAGTGGTATGTGCCAGAGAATGGAAGAAAACCATAATGGCGGACGACACGGAGCGACACTAGCGAGCGCGCATAGTCTGTCCACTGCACATCGCAAAATTTGCCCCTCGGAGCATCGGCATCGGCATTGCCGACGGGTAGATTTATGCCATCCGTATGATGCAGATCAAGGGACACACTTGTATGACTTCCTATACAAACAATACTACGATCCGTTTGATACGATGCAAACACGTGGACGCGTACTTTAGATCTTTTCTTTACAGTACGACCATGAAACTGAACGACTGAACGCCAATCTGTCAATTCAGTTAATACTTTTGAAGATCTTCTTATTGTCTTTTGTCTGATTCAATCGCAAATTTTTGGAATTGAGAACTTTAACAGATTTTTTCCTTTTTTCATATCACACCTTGTCGTGTCAATTAAAAATACGACAAAAAAATCTTCGTTCTAAAGTTTTGTGCTTACTTATTTATATAGATAATGAACCATAATTCTCGTAAGTAATCCACGGTCGAATAATGGATAATTATAGTGAAATAATAGATTTAACTGCCTTAAAAGCGTATAATTTGATTTATTTTAATAGAGCGATCACATCATTGAACGTGGCAGACAGACTTTGTGCAATGCTTCAAGTTAAAGGGCAGCGCACATCGGCGCTTCTTATGCCGAGTGAATGGTTAACTTTTACCAAACACGAGGTTTGCTGGAATTCGGTATTAGCCAATATTACTTTTAAATAAATTATACATTCTTAAATATTTCAATTCGTATAAAATATACAACCAAATAATAAACGTATTACTTAATTGTTGATTCGTATTCAAGGAATTATTTCTGAGAATATAGTTTTTAAGTATAAATAGAAGTGCTAAATATTAAATACTAACAACATTAACAAAACAGTTAATTTCCACATTAATATGATAAATGGAATTCTCAGAAACATGAATTAGTTATACTATAGATACTAATTATTCTTTTTAACTACTGTTAGATATAGTCAAAGAGTCGTTACGAAGTGAACAATGGCACCACATCGAGCCATTCCTTACTATGCAGTATGCAGTGTTATTGATCCCATTGTTGTTTATAACTTTGTAGGTGGTAGAGTCACGCTGAAGCTATTACCGGTTTCAGCATTAATGGGTCGGCTCATCCGGGATAGTACCACCCTCTCACAGGAAACTGAAGTGAAGTAACAGTGCTCGCATTGTTGCGTTTCGTTCGATCAGTGAGAGCGCCGCAGGCCCACCTTCTCTCCCCCTCTTCCCTCCCTCCTCCCCCTCTTCCCTCCCTCCTCCCCCTCTTCCCCCCAAACAGGCTAGCAACGCACTTGCGACTCCCCTGGAGTTGCTAGTGTCTATAGACGGCGGTGATCATTTAACATCAGGTGAACCGCCTGTTCGTTTGCTTCCTATGATATATAAAAAAAAATGTTCATTTCTCTTTATGATTTAACCACAATCTTATCTAACGTTAAATGACTGTATGACTGTAGCATAAGACGGTAAAAGACTAGACTGATTTAAGTCTTAAGTATACCTATCGGAACACACACACATAAGAGTTTGGCGACAAGTTTTCAACTCGAGAGTAGATAGGTAGCCGCCCAGTTCATAAAGCTGAAAATTATTATTTTGTGAATTAATATTTAGATTCATTTTTAATATCTATATACCTACGATTGCACGTCTGCAATATCTTGAATTACAATGTTAACAATACTTAATAAATTTTTCATAATCGTCCCAAGTTCGAAAGAGAAAACGATAATTAACTTGAATGATTCTATTTTATTTTGTAGGTTCTTATATAGCTCCTTTACAATGAAAAATATCTCAAGTAATATCCCTACATTTATATTTCACTCCCATTTCTATTAGATCATGATCTCTGTAAATCACACCGATATAATTGTAACTGATAAATTATTTTGTAGTTTCGGGGAAAGACCTTATGTACGATCTAATAAATAGCTTACCAGATAACATAACGATAAGCGAAATATTAAATGTTGATCGAAAATATTGCAATAATGTGCGAAATAGAAAAATGTTAATAGAATGACTGGTCATTTTTTGGCCAGAATAACACTAGACAAAATAAACATAACTTTAGAAGTAACTTGATCCAAAGCAAAAATATTACACAGCTTTTATAAAAATGATAATATAGACAATGAAGAGTCCTTCATAATTAGCGTGGATACAAGAATAGACGCTGAATTGGAAGATAGAGAAAATTTAAGTTATTTAAAGACAAGTTTGGGGTGTAAGGGGTGTCGAATAACATCTAAGACTTGAGACATCCAAGCCAACCTCACCTGCACGTGGTGCACCCTGCTGAATAACGAACGAGGCAATCGCGAAGGCGGGGTGGTAGGGTTTTACAGCCCGACTGGGTCGCAACCACCATGCATATGGCGAAAAAGGCCGTCATAGTGATTCGCTTCTGCGGGTCGCGTTTCGGGAAATACCTGTGCATATTCAGCTTTTTGCAGGCCGGCATGACAGCGGCGACCGGCGATGGATAGTGTGCCACTCGGTGGTTGCCGTTGTTTTTGGATTGTACTGTGTTTACTATCAGGCACAATGCAGTCATTTTGCCGTGCTACAATTTTAAAAAAAAAGTTCGTAACATAGACACTTATTTTAAAACAATGTAAGTGCTATAGAAGCGTACTCAATTATGGTTACCTTCGTAGGTATCCAGATAAATCATGAAAAAACTGAAGACGATCATGTTAAGGAGGAGGTTTATGACAACATAAAATCCGTGAGTGAGCACTTAGATACATTACTTGCACAAATATATGTGGATCATGATAATTAGACATAAGGATGAGGTGTCGTATGAATTAGTGGTAAACATTTAACCAAAAGAACAGAATCTTCACGGTGATCATATCGTATTCTTATAGGGATATTTGAACAATCCATTGATATTTTTTATAATGATTCATGGTTACACAGCATGTGCCCGGAGGTCACTATGTATGAAACAAAACTTGACACGAATAACTTCTAATTTACTTTACAATCTTTAAAACTAACATGACGCCCTTCTACTTATAGAAATGTATGAACAACGATCTAATGAAAACAAAAATTGGGTTAGCCATCTAACACAAATAAAATAAAATGAAATTGTGACACTCTCAGCAAGAAAATGGGACAAAGAACGGAAACTTATAGCATTTTCTACTGTAAACGTATCTTAGACGTCCAACTTTTCACACGCAGTGCTGAACTATAATCGCCATAATCTGCACTAATAGTGGATAATAAATAAATAAATAAAAAGCCCGTTTATTCCAAAACCAAGTTAGTACATTCGTTAAATCAATAAAAAAGTAATAAAAAAAAGTAATATTATTAAGCTAATAAATATTGTACGTGATTTTAAATTATTTTGTTATGGACCCCTCTCGGGTAAAGGCCTCCTCCAGCTCCTGCCATGTATTTCTGTTTATCGCTGCGTTGGGCCAATCTGTTGCTATTTTACGGAGGTCATCTGACCATCTCGTGTTAGGTCTACCTAATCTTCGTTTTCCAATTGGACCCATCCACATCGTAGCGACTTTAGTCCACCTTTCCGGTTGCATCCTTGCAACATGGCCTGCCCATTTCTATTTTGATCTCAAGCTATACTGTAGAGCATCGATTATTTTTGTTTTGGATCTTACGCTGCTGTGCAATATCTTGTCTTTTAGTTTTATTTTTAATATGTTTCGGTCTATTGTTCTTTGACAAGTCTTGATTTTATGTTGTGATTTCTTATATTTCCAAGTTTGGCTACCGTATGTCATGGTTGGGAGTAAACACGTTTAATAGTGGATATAAGATAATAAATCGCAATTTAAAACTACAGACTGTACGGAGGCACTTAAATCGTTCAAACAATGCTTACGCCATCGAAATCATAGCGTATTTTCTAATAATAGGATTACCGTCGAACGGAGAGACCTTGACGGATCAACAACAATCACGATTCGGTTCGTTCTTCCAGTGAATGGATATACCGACAGTTAATCTAGTTTCGTTTTTATATTACACTAGCTGACCTGGCCACGCGTTGCTGTAGCTCAACTATTATTCGAGTATGTTGAATTAAAATTATGATGAAGTATTTGGTATTATGGGGTAATGAGTCTACCTTAAAATTTGCGGGGGTACAAAACGGAAAATTAAAATCCGATAATAAATTCAAAACTAAAACGTGGCGCCATCTATGAGAATTCTAAAACAGTCAGCCCTACAGTATTAACAAACTAATTTAAAGTACCATCTATGCGAGACTGATGTAACTTATAATTAATAACAATAATCAACATTGACAATAATGTAATTTATATTTAAAAAATGTTGAGACCATTTATCGAAATATAAATTGTCCTATCTCTCACGTTGGACTAAATTATAATTGCCAACTTTCATAAATATCGGTTGAGTAGTTTCGGAGTTCATCGCGGACAAACATCATGACACTAGATTTACTCGCATTTTACCCGTAGACTCCTATAAACTTGGTTGTACCTTGACTCAAAACACAAGACCTTCCACCGATTTTCAAAAATCTACCATAACTCTCTAATTCAGTGCTATCTCAATTTGCAATAAATTATATGGTTTCAGAAACAGGACGCCTTGAAGCAAATTAGTTCTACGGTGATATATTTCATTGCCTACATTTACTTACCCGTCAAAATCTGGTGTGTCAAAAAACCCAACCGTACCACTAAATTTTAACGTTTCTCCTTCATTTTCATTTGGTATTTCCCATATATGTCATATAAAACATAATACACCCAATAAAAAATACATCCGTTTCTAATATTAAAAACAAACGTCTCAAACGTTATTCCAAAGATTATTGTACGTAAAAGCATCAAACGGATTTTTTTTTTTACAATACATCCACAGTGTCAGCAGCGATCGTTACGTAGTGTGAGGTAGCGTAATGTTAAGTGGTATGTGCAAGAGAATGAAAGAAAACCATTATGGCGGACGACACGGAGCTAGCGAGCGCGCGTAGTCCGTCCACTGCACATCGCAAAATTTGGGGCAAATTTCGGAGCATCGGCATCGGCATTGCCGACGGGTAGATTAATGCCATCCGTATGATGCAGATCAAGGGACACACTTGTATGACTTCCTATACAAACAATACTACGATCCGTTTGATACGATGCAAACATGTGGACGCGTACTTTAGATCTTTTCTTTACAGTAATGAACTGAACGACTGAACGCCAATCTGTCCATTCTGTTAATACTTCTGAAGATCTTCTTATTGTCTTTTGTCTCATTCACTCGCAAATTTTTGGAATTGAGAACTTTAACAGATTTTTTCCTTTTTTCATACCTTTCACACCTTGTCGTGTCAATTAAAAATACGACAAAAAAAATCTTCCTTCTAAAGTTTTGTGCTTACTTATTTATATAGATAATGAACCATAATTCTCGTAAGTAATCCACGGTAGAATAATGGATAATAATAGTGAAATAATAGATTTAACTGCCTTATAAGCGTATAATTTGATTTATTTTAATAGAGCGATCACATCATTGAACGTGGCAGACAGACTTTGTGCAATGCTTCAAGTTAAAGGGCAACGCACATCGGCGCTTCTTATGCCGAGTGAATGGTTAACTTTTACCAAACACGAGGTTTGCTGGAATTCGGTATTAGCCAATGTTACTTTAAAATAAATTATACATTCTTAAATAATTTAATTCGTATAAAATATACAACCAAATAATAAACGTATTACTCAATTGTTGATTCGTATTCAAGGAATTATTTCTGAGAATATAGTTTTTAGGTATAAATAGAGGTGCTACATATTAAATACTAACAACATTAACAAAACAGTTAATTTCCACATTAATATGATAAATGGAATTCTCAGAAACATGAATTAGTTACACTATAGATACTAATTATTATTTTTAACTACTGTTAGATATAGTCAAAGAGTCGTTACGAAGTGAACAATGGCACCACATCGAGCCATTCCTTACTATGCAGTATGCAGTGTTATTGATCCCATTGTTGTTTATAAATTTGTAGGTGGTAGAGCCACGCTGAAGCTATTACCGGTTTCAGCATTAATGGGTCGGTTCATCCGGGATAGTACCACCCTCTCACAGAAAACTGACGTGAAGTAATAGTGCTCGCATTGTTGGGTTTCGTTCGATCAGTGAGAGCGCCGGATACGATCTAATGAAAACAAAAATTGGGTTAGCCATCTAACACAAATAAAATAAAATGAAATTGTGACACTCTCAGCAAGAAAATGGGACAAAGAACGGAAACTTATAGCATTTTCTACTGTAAACGTATCTTAGACGTCCAACTTTTCACACGCAGTGCTGAACTATAATCGCCATAATCTGCACTAATAGTGGATAATAAATAAATAAATAAAAAGCCCGTTTATTCCAAAACCAAGTTAGTACATTCGTTAAATCAATAAAAAAGTAATAAAAAAAAGTAATATTATTAAGCTAATAAATATTGTACGTGATTTTAAATTATTTTGTTATGGACCCCTCTCGGGTAAAGGCCTCCTCCAGCTCCTGCCATGTATTTCTGTTTATCGCTGCGTTGGGCCAATCTGTTGCTATTTTACGGAGGTCATCTGACCATCTCGTGTTAGGTCTACCTAATCTTCGTTTTCCAATTGGACCCATCCACATCGTAGCGACTTTAGTCCACCTTTCCGGTTGCATCCTTGCAACATGGCCTGCCCATTTCTATTTTGATCTCAAGCTATACTGTAGAGCATCGATTATTTTTGTTTTGGATCTTACGCTGCTGTGCAATATCTTGTCTTTTAGTTTTATTTTTAATATGTTTCGGTCTATTGTTCTTTGACAAGTCTTGATTTTATGTTGTGATTTCTTATATTTCCAAGTTTGGCTACCGTATGTCATGGTTGGGAGTAAACACGTTTAATAGTGGATATAAGATAATAAATCGCAATTTAAAACTACAGACTGTACGGAGGCACTTAAATCGTTCAAACAATGCTTACGCCATCGAAATCATAGCGTATTTTCTAATAATAGGATTACCGTCGAACGGAGAGACCTTGACGGATCAACAACAATCACGATTCGGTTCGTTCTTCCAGTGAATGGATATACCGACAGTTAATCTAGTTTCGTTTTTATATTACACTAGCTGACCTGGCCACGCGTTGCTGTAGCTCAACTATTATTCGAGTATGTTGAATTAAAATTATGATGAAGTATTTGGTATTATGGGGTAATGAGTCTACCTTAAAATTTGCGGGGGTACAAAACGGAAAATTAAAATCCGATAATAAATTCAAAACTAAAACGTGGCGCCATCTATGAGAATTCTAAAACAGTCAGCCCTACAGTATTAACAAACTAATTTAAAGTACCATCTATGCGAGACTGATGTAACTTATAATTAATAACAATAATCAACATTGACAATAATGTAATTTATATTTAAAAAATGTTGAGACCATTTATCGAAATATAAATTGTCCTATCTCTCACGTTGGACTAAATTATAATTGCCAACTTTCATAAATATCGGTTGAGTAGTTTCGGAGTTCATCGCGGACAAACATCATGACACTAGATTTACTCGCATTTTACCCGTAGACTCCTATAAACTTGGTTGTACCTTGACTCAAAACACAAGACCTTCCACCGATTTTCAAAAATCTACCATAACTCTCTAATTCAGTGCTATCTCAATTTGCAATAAATTATATGGTTTCAGAAACAGGACGCCTTGAAGCAAATTAGTTCTACGGTGATATATTTCATTGCCTACATTTACTTACCCGTCAAAATCTGGTGTGTCAAAAAACCCAACCGTACCACTAAATTTTAACGTTTCTCCTTCATTTTCATTTGGTATTTCCCATATATGTCATATAAAACATAATACACCCAATAAAAAAATACATCCGTTTCTAAAATTAAAAACAAACGTCTTAAACGTTATTCCAATGATTGTACGTAAAAACCGTGAAATTAATATAAATAATCATCGTTGCTAGATGTACGATCGTGAAGGGAATTCAGAAATGTTCGCATGCAATTTTTTATAGTATTTTAATAAGTTGTGGCGGCTAAAACCAATGGAAAAACCTATCGAGTATTTCCTAGTTAAAAGTTTACCTTCGTTTGGAATACAGAACATAGGTGACATTTTTTTAAACCAAATTTGAATTCATCAACAGTGTCGAGTGAAGGCAAAAAACGTGCAGGTACTTTAACACTTGCTCTCATAGTACCACCATGCAATGGAAGAATACAGAACTAAACAGATTTCATGCGTTTATATAATACGGCTTATTCATTAGCCATCTTCCTAACCTAATTAAGAGACTTATACGCTTGTATAATTATCAATAATTTATAATAATGATGTGTTGTTATTCTGAATGTTGTTTAAGTCGATTTTGAAATGTTTGTTACTTTTTTATATCGGATATGTTTATATGGCTGGAGTTGATAATATGTGAAGAATAGAAATGAGACTTGGTCACCAATTGTAGCTGCCAAAGCACATCGATAGACTTCTTTTATAAGTTTGTAAGTTTTACCATTTGACCATAATATCATCTGATGTTAAATAACGATGTGGTAAAAAATGGTAGAGATGCTTGGTGGCAGATTTTCAACTAGACGGTGGTAGCTAGCGAGGCGGACTTAGAAAAATTCCTACCACTATGCTATGCTGTTATTACAAAAAAGTGAAATATGTGCTTTAAAAAGGTGTCATATTAAATGCACCGCGGTCGCTGAATGTTCGCTATCGTGCACTTTTGTCGCGCTTTGGTTAATTTAGGTTAGACTTGAGAAAAAGGATAACGCAAACTTGCCTCGGGCGAGCGCGGTGCATTTATTAGGAAACTTTTTTAAACCAAGTATTTAAAATGTATTTAACTTTTTTGTAATAACACGGTGTAAGTTTTACCATGTGACCACAATATCATCTGATTTTATATAATGATGTGGTCAAAAATGGTAAACACGCTAGACCTAGACTGGCTCTCATGTGTAACTGCCCGAACACACCAACAAGTGCTTGGCAGCAGATTTTCAACTAGACGGTGGTAGCTAGCGAGGCGGACTTAGAAAAATTCCTACCACTATGCTATGCTTTCATCACGCTATATTCCTTCACCGAAAACTCTGATTCCGGCGGAAGGATTAGGAACATAGATCGATCGACAAGGTGTCCGAACACGCTATCAACAGAATCATCATCGCTTCAACAGTGACTGACAAAAATTTTAAAAATTTGGTTGCAAATCGTATTACTTTCCAGAAATCCAACATTCACGTTACTTTGCTTTAATTAAAAGCAATTATAATGACGTACAAAAACCATTCGCAGTGAGACGTAACAGCGAACAATCAGTTTCAAGCAGAAGTGCAAAGTAACGTTCACCCTTATACCAGTTGACTGTTTAGACAGTAGCAATATTTCTGGAAGACACTTTGCACGCGATTCTCGTTCTAAATCAATTAAAAAATAGGTGCTTCAAATTCGACATAATTATCTAGAAAAATACAAAAAATATACACAATCATCTACGCGTCTATGTTAAATCACAGTGTCAATGACCGTCGAGTGATTTCACTTTCATTTGAAAGGGAACGTGGGCACGTCAGGAACAAAACAAAAGGATTTATTGCCCGTTTTACTATCGAAAGTTATTAACTCCGGGTCGGCCGTTGTAGCTTTTGACACCGGTCATTGCACGTACGTTTATAATTTTATTTACACGTTTGTAGCTATACTTTTGAAAGTCTTAAAACAAACTTTAGCTTAGGTTTTCTTGGTTGTTTATTACTATTTGTTTTAATATTATTATTTTATATGTTAAATGTGACCATGAAGTCCCATATCCTAGAATACTGCGAGTGTCTAAACAGTCACCTGGTATTTAGGGGGCGTATTAGGAATGCATCGCCAACATGTGTAATGCTTTAGCGAAGTTTCTTTCATCGTAGCTTAAGCTAATTTCAAAATGTAATTCCAAGACGATCAGCGTCGTATTCATTAACGTCTCATGATAAATTTAGCCTTGTTAACGTTTTCACCTAAAATCTACCTATATATGGACGTGGTTAGCGGGCGTGCATTAGTCATAAAATCGAATGAATTTTTTGTGAACGTAACACTAAAAATAATTACGTATTTACATCACACCGTAATAACAACAAGGGTTTTTATACATATAATTGCTTTTAATTAATTTCATGCTTAAAACTGCAAATGATTACATTTTACGGCCCGTATCTAACAAAGATATTTAATTACTTGATAACGTAAAATATTACCAACGTTATTGTAGCTAAACTTTTTGTCTGCTCTGAATATAACTCTAAGTTCGGGACTACGCGTAATATACTCGAGAGTTTAATATATATC
Organism: Antheraea pernyi; assembly: GCA_015888305.1. Classification (NCBI taxonomy): domain Eukaryota; kingdom Metazoa; phylum Arthropoda; class Insecta; order Lepidoptera; family Saturniidae; genus Antheraea; species Antheraea pernyi. The sequence goes on along the minus strand of MU158889.1, from coordinate 73,162 downwards.
GAAGTTAAAATATTATTATAGAAATCTGGGATTTTTATTTTATTTTATAGGAGGCAAACGAACAGACGGGTCACCTGATGGTAAGTGATCACTGCCGTCCATAGACACTAGCAACATTAGGGGAGTTGCAAGTGCGTTGCCAGTCTGTGTTTGGGGGGGAGGAGATGCCTCCGGCGCTCTCACTGTCCGAACGAAAGGCAACAATGCAAACACTGTTACTTCACGTCGGTTTTCTGTGAGAGGGTTGATACTACCCCGGGCGTGCCGACCCATTCATGCTGAAACCAGTAATAGCTTCAGCGTGGCTCTACCACCGTCTGAATTATTTACACATTTATTTATCCTTAAGTTTTTACGATCTTATACGTATACTATAAACGTATCTATAACCAAATTTGTATTCTGCGTACCTATATTCATAGAATTATATTTTTTAATTGTAGAAAAACTAAATATATAAAAGGTGCTATCATAAAATAGTAATTTCGTTTTCATTTCGTGTAACGTTGCGATGAGGAATCGGGCACTAGAAAATATAGTAGCAAAGTTTGAAATACATTCTACAATGCAAGTTATTCTACTATTTTATTCTTGGTAACCAGTCTTCTAGTAGACTATTACTGCCATTGTCGAGTGAATAACGATATTACAAGTTTCTTGGTGGGGTTAGGAAGGTGAAAATTTGGTGTTGTAGGAATCTTTTGATGGCAAATATAGACAAAAAAATAAAACTATGGCAAAAAAAAAAACTCTGGGTACGGGCCCCCTAATCACCTAGAGGTATAAAATATACTTTACGACCTAATCTCATCTCATACCTACCAAATATGCATTTAAAATTTCATAAAAATCGGTCGAGCCGTTTTCGGAGGCGTTCAAACACTAACACCGTGACACGCGATTTTTATATATTAGAATGAGTAAATAGTAATTGCTTTGACTTCTCCAGTTTTGCAAATAAAATTCGAGATGTCGTTCGTCTACACGCACTTAGACTACCTCATAGATGTTGTAAGACGAAGCTCTGCCAGGATAAATAGTCACAGCACCTACAGAGTGTTAATAGCTTTTGAAATACTATTAACTACTTGACAATGGCAGTAATAATCTAAAAGATTGGTTGCCAAAAAAAAAATTAAAAAAAAAATAATAACACAAGATTATGGATAAAATATAAAGACCACTACATGGCATTTCAAGATCCCGCTAAAAACTCTCTACAATACAATTTATTTGATCGTATGGCGTAATAGAGTCTTATCGTCGATTGATTAATTACTCTATTTGTCACTGCGAGGTTCAATATATGTGGAAAAATGCAACGGCCCAAAAATTTATAACTCTTTAGCACCACCCAGAAAGCACGTGCAGGGGAATGTGAGGTACACTTCCTGCAGACTGGAGTAACATCAACCCTCCCAATAGGTGAAGACATATAACCCTTTATATATTAAAGTATATCTATACTACCTGGACTCACGTTATAAATAGATAATATACGTTTATTTATTTATCCATATAAACTTTAACTATGCCAAATTTCACGTTCATCCGTTCGCGTAATTCTTTTAAAAAGGGGTACAAAGTTTTAGCTTCACGTATTAATATATATGATAATATATGGATTACACATACAAAATGCCTTATATATCGCGCTCCCTTAGTAATCAGTATGTTAACTTATAACACCGTCACTGCAAATACATTATTTATAAATTAAATAAATAAAACACATAAGATACTGTCTCGTGAAAATACAATTAGTAAAAGAGATAGCTACGGCAAATATTTAAACTATAAAACTGGTGCATAGAAATTGTTATGTGCCGCTAACGACGTGGACGTGCTAAGTACCTACATTTATATTATCTTTGTTTTTTTTTTCACTCTGCAACATTTTTAATACCTTATGTTTTAGTGTATACAAGTTGATACCTGCCGCTTTACTGTGTTACTTTTGATTTTTTTTAATAGTCGAAGTGATAACTCAAAACTATGGTATAACTGTGTTTCTCTTTTGAATTTTTAATTCAATTTATTACAGCCCAAATTATTAGAAGTTTCTAAATTTGTCGATTGAGATTATTAACATTTTCATCATATATTTTATCATATTTTCACATCTGTTGGAATTCCGAGCAATAATTATCTATACATTTTTATACAATTCATTAATTAATTAAACATATGGTGGACTGTACATACTCAATGCAAAATATCAATATTACATGTACACAGGCCAATACGCGCTAATCTGACAATACGTCTCGAGCATGTCGAGGTCATCGGTGACTCGAAACCATAAATTTTCACTTTTTAAAATGGAAATCGATTGTCAAGTAGAGGAGAAAGAGTATAAAGTCGTCATACAAACGACAGACTGAGTTATTTATGTGATCAAGGCGATATATACGGTATACCAAAACTCATGCGAGTTATTGTTTGCGGCAGTACCGCCATACAGTCTAGACAAACAATCTTCTGAAGTATTAACGTGTTAAAAGCGATTACGCGGACGAAAGCTTTGTTAAAATTTCGCAGTCATTGCAAAACCTGTAGATACTCTACCAGGTGAAAGTTTAAACGCTCGCAGTATTCTATGATATGACACTTCATGGTCACATTTAATATAAAATATAATACGATCAGCGGCGTATTCATTAACGTCTCAAGATAAATTTAGCCTTATTAACTAACGTTTTCACCTAAAAGCTACCTATATATGGACCTGGTTAGCGGGCGTGCATTAGTCATAAAATCGAATGAATTTTTTGTGAACGTAACACTAAAAATAATTACGTATTTACATCACACCGTAATAACAACAAGGGTTTTTATACATATAATTGCTTTTAATTAATTTCATGCTTAAAACTGCAAATGATTACATTTTACGGCCCGTATCTAACAAAGATATTTAATTACTTGATAACGTAAAATATTACCAACGTTATTGTAGCTAAACTTTTTGTCTGCTCTGAATATAACTCTAAGTTCGGGACTACGCGTAATATACTCGAGAGTTTAATATATATCGAAGTTAAAATATTATTATAGAAATCTGGGATTTTTATTTTATTTTATAGGAGGCAAACGAACAGACGGGTCACCTGATGGTAAGTGATCGCTGCCGTCCATAGACACTAGCAACATTAGGGGAGTTGCAAGTGCGTTGCCAGTCTGTGTTTGGGGGGGAGGAGATGCCTCCGGCGCTCTCACTGTCTGAACGAAAGGCAACAATGCAAACACTGTTACTTCACGTCGGTTTTCTGTGAGAGGGTTGATACTACAACATCAGCCCTCCCAATAGGTGAAGACATACAACCCTTTATATATAAAGTATATCTATACTACCTGGATTGATGTTATAAATAGAAAAAATACGTTTATTTATTGGAAGTAATCACTGGAAATCAGTTCCGATACTGAGAATTCATTCACTGATGGAAAGTCAAGTGCTCCCAGAGTTACGTTGATTATATTTATATAGTCATATTAAACTATAAAGGTATTCACTCGTTTAAATCACGTTGATTTTGTGTCAAGTTCACCCGGGACACATACTGAACCGTGTTGGGGCACGTGCCTCTATACTCCCACCTTAAGTGTGGATATGAAACGAAAAACAATCACGACACCGACATGTGAGTTACGTATATAGAGATATATTGGTAGAAGAACAATACCTTATTTTTATATAAAAAAATCAAAGATATATAAAAAAACACGTTAAATCTAAATCTTTTGGTAAATAGGATATAATTTTTTATCGCTCCTATAGGCGGGCGGGGTGTCTTAATTAAATTGAAAAATTGACTTCATAGTTTTAAAAGTAGGTTTTACACTTCAAGACTTCTCTTCTAGATTGATATATTAATCGGTTATTTTGCATAAAATTAAGTCCTAACTTCGTTCCTACATTAATGTTATATTACACAAATTATTCATAAACTAGCTGACTCGGCCACGCGTTGCTGTGGCTCAGTTATTATATCATTACATATTGATAAGAATTCATAATTGTTGTTGATAATATGATCAATAAAAATCACTTAACGATTTAAATTATTATTTTTAATGTAAAAATCTATTTTTGTGACTTAAATATAAAAGTTAGACATATGCTGTCGGTGACTTTTTTGTAGGCATTATCAAGTTCTACAACTTTTCTCTAGAACTCAGTCGTATATTAGAGATATCGTTAAGGCAGCGTTCGTAAGAAATATTTTCGTTCGACCGTTTTTTCTCCGACTTGCTTTGCAAATCAGACTACCACAAAAAAGTCTTTTAATTTTTCGGGTTAATATATAGCCTATGACACTCACAAATAACGTGGCTTTTTACTGGTAAAAGAATTTTCAGAATAGGTTTACTAGATCCAGAGATTACCCCATACAACATCACAAACTTTACCTCTTTATAATATTACTAGCCGACCCGTGCCCACTTCGTTGGGCGGTAATACGTAAGCGTGGAATGGTTATTTTGCGCTAAAACGCAGCGGAAGCTCTGAAAAGGAAAAAATACCCCGATTTTGCAACATTCTTCATTGCTGCTCTGCACCTATGTGTCTTAGCGTGATGGTGTATAGCCTATAACCTTCCCTGATAAATGAGCTATATAACACTGAAAGAATTTTCCAAATCAAACCAGTAGTTTCTGAGATTACCCCTTACAACTTCACAAACTCACAAACTCTACCTCTTTATAATATTAGTATAGATTATTTAAGTATTTAAGTAAGTACTTAAATGCATTTCTTTATAATATGCATCAAAATATTAACCATATAAAGAACACGCGTAATATGTAAACTGTGCAATGCGTGAAATAAAAAGCTTTTTGATTTAATTTAATTAATCGATATAGAAAAGCTTAAGAATTAATTAATGAGTTCAAGTTAAAGTCACAAGTCGGTTACTTACACTGAATTAAATACGTTAGCGATCAGTCCAATCTACACTAACTGCCCACGTAACTGGTTTTATTTTAAACATTAACCGCACATTACATGGTACACCTGTTTCCGTTGCCGGCAAATAGATAAGAATCGTAATAATTCTGTATGTTTCTAGCATAACAATGTAATTCTAAAACGTGTATAATCTAAAAATAAACTGAATCTATTTGTGTTAAACGGATACGTCTATAAAATCCTTTAATGTAATAAAATAATATAGTTAAGTCTAATTACAATTAACAGAAAACATAACAAACAAAAAGTTGCAACTAAAAGCCAACGTCACGCGATGTTCCCAGGCGGTCACCCATCTAAGTATGTACTGACCGTGCCCGACTTTGCTTAACTTCGGTGATCGAACCATAACCAGTTTTGACGACACTATACCCGACACAGTGTTTACCTCCAACACTTTCCGTCGCACAAAAAGGTTTCGGATCAGAAATTCACAGCCCTCCCATAAGACATTTCGTTTCAAATACTTTGTATATATACTTAATGAGATTTCCTCTTTATGTACATAAAAAATAGAATTCAAAATATCTTAGAGTGATAAGAAAGATGGTTACGATAATTTGTAGAACACGATAGAATTAAAGTTAAGATTGTTGTGTCAGAGAGAGATAGAGAGAGAGAGAGGGAAACATGTTATGCTACTCTGCTCAGGTGGGATAAGCATAGCAAGAAAGATTCACACATATAATGCAAAGGTAAGTCTCATGGTGGTGACAGAACCTGTGGAAGTTTCAACAAAGGTGTTGTTATCGTCTTCGTCCGGTACCGCTACGTCACGTCCGAGAAGCGAGAACACAACGCGACCTGAACACCTAGCGCCACCCTGTTTGGTATACATCAATTCTATACATAAATAAGAACGATTATATAGAACCGATGTATTACTTAAATAACATTAATTTGATTGTTGTTATTATTTTTTTGTTAATAAATTGTTTTATTATATAGTCACTAGCTGTCCCGCGCAACTTCGACTGCGTGAAATCGGCTCACCGGTTCCAATTTCAAAAAATCTTAAAAAACCTAGAACGCGATTACAGCGACTCCCACTGTTTCCAACGGTGAATCCAAACAATTCCGGGATTCCTTCAAACACATACCTAGTAATTTTGATGAGACAGACGTGTAGCGCCATCTGTCATTCAGCAACATCAATAATTTCGTTTTGCTTGAAATACGAACGACCGTTAAATCATTTGGATATTCTTCATATAGAAGTACTAAAATCGCGAATAAAATTGGGAGGGTAGAGTTAGAAAGGTGAAACTTTCGAGTTGACGTGTAGCGCCATCTGTCATTCAGCAACATCAATAATTTCGTTTTGCTTGAAATACGAACGACCGTTAAATCATTTGGATATTCTTCATATAGAAGTACTAAAATCGCGAATAAAATTGGGAGGGTAGAGTTAGAAAGGTGAAACTTTCGAGTTGTAGGAATCTTTTGATGGCAAATAAAAAAGTAAAACTAATTCTGGATACGGACACCCTAACCACCTAGAGATATAAAATATACCTCACGGCTTAAACTCATACCTACCAAATATGCATTTAAAATTTCATAAAAATCGGTCGAGCCGTTTTCGGAGGAGTTCAAACACTAACACCGTGACACGAGATTTTTATATATTAGAATGAGCAAATAGTAATTGTTTTGACTTCTCCAATTTTGCATATAAAAAGCTAGATGTCATCGGTCTACACTCTACACGCACTTAGACTATGTCATAGATGTTGTAAGACGAAGCTCTGCCAGGATAAATAGTCACAGTACCTACAGAGTGTTAATTGGCTTCCCCGACCGACCGACTACACGTTTTGTAACACTGTACACCAACGTTATATTTTTTTATATTTAAAGTTATAAATAGTGTGTGTACCCTAATTTTATAGTTAGACATAGTGTGATCGACGCCTTTATCGGTACATACTCGTACGTGAACTCAATTAAATTAATTCATAAAGTAGGTACTGATCAAAGCGATATGCATTTATTACGTAATAACCTACTTATGTACTAAAAGCACGTGTTGTATCAATTTTTATTCGGATTCCAGAATTAATGGAAGATTTTAAGACGAGTATCGTAACCAATATTATACTTAAATGTGAATATTAGTTTATTTGTTATGCTTTCACGACTTAACACCTTAACCGATCATAGTGAAATTTTGTATACATGTTTGTCAGGGTTACATAAAATGTTGAGGCGGCGGCGGCGCTCGGCTGTCTTCTCCCGAACACGGGAGGGCCGGGCGTTGCCTGCCGACGTCTGTATGCGGGGGTGGTGAGGGCCATGGCCGCCTGCGGCGACCTAATCTCATCTCATACCTACCAAATATGCATTTAAAATTTCATAAAAATCGGTCGAGCCGTTTTCGGAGGCGTTCAAACACTAACACCGTGACACGCGATTTTTATATATTAGAATGAGTAAATAGTAATTGCTTTGACTTCTCCAGTTTTGCAAATAAAATTCGAGATGTCGTTCGTCTACACGCACTTAGACTACCTCATAGATGTTGTAAGACGAAGCTCTGCCAGGATAAATAGTCACAGCACCTACAGAGTGTTAATAGCTTCCTCGACCGACCGACTACACGTTTTGTAACACTGTACACCAACGTTATATTTTTTTATATTTAAAGTTATAAATAGTGTGTGTACCCTAATTTTATAGTCAGACATAGTGTGATCGACGCCTTTATCGGTACATACTCGTACGTGAACTCAATTAAATTAATTCATAAAGTAATAGGTATTGATTAAAGCGATATGCATTTATTGTTTAATAATTAATTAATTATGTACTAAAGCACGTATTGTAACAATTTTTATTCGGATTCCAGAATCAATGGAAGGTTTTAAGTCGAGTATCCTAACTAATACTAGTGGGCGCCCAGAGGTCGACATTCGACCATAGTTCATTGATTTTTTAAAGTTTGAATTTTATTAGGGTTTTTTTTTCTCGAACTGACTACGCTCCGCCAAAGGAGAGCAGGAAGGAGGGGGAGGCGGAACGCTCGCCCCCTCCCATAACCGAGCCGAGCCTGAGGTGATGGGTCGGGGGGCCTATCTCCTCACTGCACAAGTGAGACTGACGAAGGGAGACGACTGGTCGTGTACCCAGTAGTCTCTCTATAGTAGGACGAAGCCTGGCGTTCACTCGCCAAGCTGCCGCATGTGTGGTTTCTCAGGAAGACGGCATGCTTGTTCCCTGGTATAACCTTCCCTGATAAATGAGCTATATAACACTGAAAGAATTTTCCAAATCAAACCAGTAGTTTCTGAGATTACCCCTTACAACTTCACAAACTCACAAACTCTACCTCTTTATAATATTAGTATAGATTATTTAAGTATTTAAGTAAGTACTTAAATGCATTTCTTTATAATATGCATCAAAATATTAACCATATAAAGAACACGCGTAATATGTAAACTGTGCAATGCGTGAAATAAAAAGCTTTTTGATTTAATTTAATTAATCGATATAGAAAAGCTTAAGAATTAATTAATGAGTTCAAGTTAAAGTCACAAGTCGGTTACTTACACTGAATTAAATACGTTAGCGATCAGTCCAATCTACACTAACTGCCCACGTAACTGGTTTTATTTTAAACATTAACCGCACATTACATGGTACACCTGTTTCCGTTGCCGGCAAATAGATAAGAATCGTAATAATTCTGTATGTTTCTAGCATAACAATGTAATTCTAAAACGTGTATAATCTAAAAATAAACTGAATCTATTTGTGTTAAACGGATACGTCTATAAAATCCTTTAATGTAATAAAATAATATAGTTAAGTCTAATTACAATTAACTAAAAACATAACAAACAAAAAGTTGCAACGAAAAGCCATCGTCACGCGATGTTCCCAGGCGGTCACCCATCTAAGTATGTACTGACCGTGCCCGACTTTGCTTAACTTCGGTGATCGAACCATAACCAGTTTTGACGACACTATACCCGACACAGTGTTTACCTCCAACACTTTCCGTCGCACAAAAAGGTTTCGGATCAGAAATTCACAGCCCTCCCATAAGACATTTCGTTTCAAATACTTTGTATATATACTTAATGAGATTTCCTCTTTATGTACATAAAAAATAGAATTCAAAATATCTTAGAGTGATAAGAAAGATGGTTACGATAATTTGTAGAACACGATAGAATTAAAGTTAAGATTGTTGTGTCAGAGAGAGATAGAGAGAGAGAGAGGGAAACATGTTATGCTACTCTGCTCAGGTGGGATAAGCATAGCAAGAAAGATTCACACATATAATGCAAAGGTAAGTCTCATGGTGGTGACAGAACCTGTGGAAGTTTCAACAAAGGTGTTGTTATCGTCTTCGTCCGGTACCGCTACGTCACGTCCGAGAAGCGAGAACACAACGCGACCTGAACACCTAGCGCCACCCTGTTTGGTATACATCAATTCTATACATAAATAAGAACGATTATATAGAACCGATGTATTACTTAAATAACATTAATTTGATTGTTGTTATTATTTTTTTGTTAATAAATTGTTTTATTATATAGTCACTAGCTGTCCCGCGCAACTTCGACTGCGTGAAATCGGCTCACCGGTTCCAATTTCAAAAAATCTTAAAAAACCTAGAACGCGATTACAGCGACTCCCACTGTTTCCAACGGTGAATCCAAACAATTCCGGGATTCCTTCAAACACATACCTAGTAATTTTGATGAGACAGACGTGTAGCGCCATCTGTCATTCAGCAACATCAATAATTTCGTTTTGCTTGAAATACGAACGACCGTTAAATCATTTGGATATTCTTCATATAGAAGTACTAAAATCGCGAATAAAATTGGGAGGGTAGAGTTAGAAAGGTGAAACTTTCGAGTTGTAGGAATCTTTTGATGGCAAATAAAAAAGTAAAACTAATTCTGGATACGGACACCCTAACCACCTAGAGATATAAAATATACCTCACGGCTTAAACTCATACCTACCAAATATGCATTTAAAATTTCATAAAAATCGGTCGAGCCGTTTTCGGAGGAGTTCAAACACTAACACCGTGACACGAGATTTTTATATATTAGAATGAGCAAATAGTAATTGTTTTGACTTCTCCAATTTTGCATATAAAAAGCTAGATGTCATCGGTCTACACTCTACACGCACTTAGACTATGTCATAGATGTTGTAAGACGAAGCTCTGCCAGGATAAATAGTCACAGTACCTACAGAGTGTTAATTGGCTTCCCCGACCGACCGACTACACGTTTTGTAACACTGTACACCAACGTTATATTTTTTTATATTTAAAGTTATAAATAGTGTGTGTACCCTAATTTTATAGTTAGACATAGTGTGATCGACGCCTTTATCGGTACATACTCGTACGTGAACTCAATTAAATTAATTCATAAAGTAGGTACTGATCAAAGCGATATGCATTTATTACGTAATAACCTACTTATGTACTAAAAGCACGTGTTGTATCAATTTTTATTCGGATTCCAGAATTAATGGAAGATTTTAAAGGAAGGAGGGGGAGGCGGAACGCTCGCCCCCTCCCATAACCGAGCCGAGCCTGAGGTGATGGGTCGGGGGGCCTATCTCCTCACTGCACAAGTGAGACTGACGAAGGGAGACGACTGGTCGTGTACCCAGTAGTCTCTCTATAGTAGGACGAAGCCTGGCGTTCACTCGCCAAGCTGCCGCATGTGTGGTTTCTCAGGAAGACGGCATGCTTGTTCCCTGGTTGCCCCTACAATGCGGCGGACGGTACACCGTGGGGTTTTAGTCCGTACGAGCCAAACATAACCCACTCTCTCCCCTGAGAGGGTGGCGTATTCATAGGGTGGGTGGTAGTACCGCGAGCGACCCATTCATGCTGAAACCAGTAATAGCGTGGCTCTACCACCTAAAAACTAAACAAAAACTTTAATATGTAAAAAAATTGGTTTATTTACACGAGAGGATTCGCGGGCAGAAGCTAATTTATAATATGTTTCGATTCGTGTATGAAATAATAAATTTTGGTTATAGACTTATACATTTTTTGTTTTAAAGTGTTAAGTTAAAAAATTTCATAAAATCTTTTTAATATTGAACTGCGTTGCGAGACTGGGTTTGTTTAGGTTTTGTTTTTGATGGCATTATGTATGCACAACATTATACATATTACACATACACAATGCATTATATATCGCGCTCCATTAGTAATCAGTACGTTAACTTATAACACCGTCACTGCAAATACATTATTTATAAATTAAATAAATAAAACACATAAGATACTGTCTCGTGCAAATACAATTAGTAAAAGAGATAGCTACGGCAAATATTTAAACTATAAAACTGGTGCATAGGAATTGTTATGTGCCGCTAACGGCGTGGACGCGCTAACTACCTACATATTTTTTTCACTCTGCAACATTTTCAATAACTTATGTTTTTAGTGTAACCAAGTTTTTTTTTTTTCGATTTGACAACGCCTATGACCAAGCAAGGTCTTAACAGCTTCACCGGACTACCGTATACAAGTTGATACGTGCCGCTTTACTGTGTTACTTTTGATTTTTTTTTAAAGTCGAAGTGATAACTCAAAACTATTGTATAATTGTGTTTCTCTTTTGAATTTTTAATTCAATTTATTACAGCCCAAATTATTAAAATTTTGTAAATTTGTAGAATGAGATTATTAACATTTTTATCATATTTTCACATCTGTTGGAACTCCGAGCAATAATTTATATATACATTTGTATAGAGTTCATTAATTAATCAAACATATGGTGAGCTGTACAAACTCAATACAAAATATCAATATTACATGTACACAGGCCACAATACGTGCTAACATGACGTAAACGCAATACGTCTCGAGCATGTCGAGGTCATCGGTGACGCGAACCCATAAATTTTCACTTTAAAAATGGATATCGGTTGTCAAGTAGAGGAGAAAGAGTATAAAGCCGTCATACAAAAGACAGACTCAGTTATTTATGATCAAGGCGATGTATACGGTATACCAAAACTCATGCGAGTTATTGTTTGCGGCAGTACCGCCGCCATACAGTCTAGGCAAACAATCTTCTGAAGTATTAACCAGTTATAAGTGATTACGTGGACGAAAGCTTTGTAGAAATTTCGCAGCCATTGCAAAACCTGTAGATACCCTACCAGGTGAAAGTTTAAACGCTCGCATTATTCTAGGATATGACACTTCATGGTAACATTTAATATATAATATAATATCAAAGCAAATACTAATAAACAATCAAGAAAACCTAAATAAAAGTTTGTTCTAAAACTTTCAAAAGGATAAACACAATCTAGATGCAATGACCGGTGTCGAACGCTACAATGGGCGACCCTGAGTTAATGACTTTCGATAATAAAACAGACAATAAACCCTCTTGTTTTTTCCTGGCGTTCCCACGTACCCTTTCAAGTGAGAGTGAAATCACCCGACGGTCATTGACACTGTGCTGTAACATAGACATGTAGAGGATTGTGTATCATTTTTCTAGATAATTAGGTCAAATATGAAGCACTTATTTTTTCATTATTTTAGAACGAGAACCGAGTTCAGAGTATCCTCCATAAATATTACTACTGTCTAAACATTCAGCCTGTATATTCTAAAATACTCCTTTGTTTTATTAAGCTCAGTTTATTTAAAATTGTTGTCGAATCGGAACAGAATATTTATGATATTTTCGAATGGATTCGTTTTAGTACGCACAGGAAAATATTTTATAATTAATATTTTTACGTTGCATATAACGAATTACTGATTTTTTTTTTATCACAGCAACTGATTTTTATTAACAGCATTCTTTTAGCGTATATTCCCATGATTACTTTAAGACAATTTGTTAAGTTTATTGTAGTTAATTTTATACAGTTCTATGGGGAAAAATGGAATAAAAATATTTTAAATTGGTTATAGGAATAAATATGTGATATTAAAGTTGTAATATTGGTTCTTATTGTACACTAACTATAGGAATATAAGCTAGTCTTGCTCGTAGCGCCGCACAGGTTTTCTATACAATATGCAGGTTTTTTATTTTATTAGAATGCATTTCATGGTTTCTTAAACAGTCACTGATTTTTTTTTCATTATTAATTTTTGAAATAAATTCTTCATGTAAAGCATATTTCGTGAAAATAGGTTAAGAGTTAAAACGAAAATACGATTCCTTGGAATATTATCGAGAATTTTTTCACTCTTTAATTAGGGAAACGACATAACTTCCCGTTTAAAACGATATTTCTTCACAATTTCTAAAATGATATCTAATAATTCAGGTACCGAACTATCGAACCTATATAAGGATAAAAATTATATAGGTATAATAATTCTGTAGACAGAATACGAATTACACGACTTCAAATTTCCTACCAGCAAATAAAATCAACAGGATAATTAGGTTTAGGTAATTCATGAATCAGAACACGGCAATTTGAATACCCAGCGATCGCGAGAAAGATCACGTATACCACCAACAACAAAAGCGACGTAATGCTCACCCTACATTTTAATTAAAAATAAATATATGAAATATCGATAAGGATACAATATATGAAAGGTGTCTAATAGATTTGATAGCGGACACACAGTTAAGAGATCCGTGCAGCCGGTGAAATGTTCGAAAAAAATTACTGGGATGGCATCGCTCAAATCTATACTAATATTATAAAGAGGTAAAGTTTATGAGTTTGTGTCGTTGTAGGGGGTAATCTCAGGAACTACTGGTCGAATTTGTCCAAAAATTCTTACAGTGTTATATAGCTCATCTATCGAGGAAGGTTATATATAAGGCTATATATCATCACGCTAAGACCAATAGGAGCGAAGCACCAATGAATAATGTTTCAAAATCCTTTTTTTTTCCTTGAGAGCTTCCGTTGCGTATTGTCATTAGCCCAAAGTAACTATTCCATGCGAACGAAGTCGCGGGCAGAGGCTAGTCGTAAATATTTTTACTTACAAAATCAAAAATACTTTATTCAATTTAGGCTTTAAGAATGCGCTTATGAACGTTAAAGTCGTTCGAAAACAAAATCGAGAAGAACTACGGAACTATTGAAATAGGTCTATAATTTCCAAGATTAATTAAGTGTAGTAGGCAAGACGCATTCACATGCGAGCAGGATTATATAGTGTTTTCGAAATCGGTTACAAATAATTACAGGTTACACCGACCATTTCATATCAGATGAATCGTATGCCTGTTAGCTATTTGATGTTATAAAAAAATGTACATGCTAAAAGTAATTTCACGTAAGTTAAACATAT
>MU158889.1:34970-56066 GCA_015888305.1 Antheraea pernyi | reverse complement strand
TTTACAGACTTTATCTTATTAGATACATTACAATAAAACTAAGGACTGGTAATTTTACATCAATTTTATCTTTACAATTGTAATTACGTCATAAACTGCGTCACGTTAAACCCCACTACTCTTCCGGGGTGCTCTGTAATAAATAATTGTTATAATACAAGATGTCAGATATAGTTTAGAATAGAGACAAGTTAATTACGCTACTCGACGGTTGAGAAAGGTTTACACGGAGTTAAATATTGAAGTTATCAGTTAAAAAACCGGTTCATAACGGAGCAAGGGCTTTAAACTCGAAACACACTTACCAGTAAAATTATTTGTAAACAACGGTTTCATTGATGACGATGCTAATTCATATACTGCTTCCTAGCTTATAACTCTTCACTGACTATATGTAAGTAAATACAAGCTAATAAACACACGTATTGGATCTCAATTTTATACTATATAGGATCTCAAAATGGTAATTCCTCAAATAACAAAATCCATCAAAATAACGTTTGTTTTGTTTTGGGAACATTTGGAATGTGTTTTGGAAATGTTTTGGAATGTTCAGCTGCCGCACTGACAAGCTTACACGCTCGTATGACAATCATAACAACGGATACTATATAGAACTTACGGTGGTCACAGTCCTCACCGAAAAGCCTGCCGTCTGTTAAGCTACAATAGAAAAAGAACATGTCGTTTGAAGTTTATATCTACAAACTTAAGGTTTCCTATAAATAGAGGTAGACCGAAGAAAGTAAATATGAGATTCGTAGAGAAAGATATGATTCTACTTAAGTGGGGTAAGGATAAGATGATGATGAAAACGGTGTTTTATGAATAAACTTGTCTCAATAGCGAATAGGTCAAATATAAGCGCCATTAATTTGTATATAATATCTCAATTAAATTTTACCTGAAATATTTTTAGTACAGAGCCGAAATTATAATGTGGCCGTGTCGAATAAAACAATTACTTTAAAATCACCAAAACCAGCGGATAAAAATGAACATCAATTAATTATAATTATATTAAATTAGAACGCGGTTCCATTATCAATCTGATTTTTTATTGGAGTAAAATTATTAGAGACATGGGTGTTTAATTATAGTAATACAATTTTTATTTCCGTTGGAACATTGTATATTGGAACTCATTGAATTCTAAATTGATCATAAAAACATAAGCTCTTGTGAAACTGAACCTTTTAAACAAGCAATAAATAATTTCGAAATCACGCATTATCTTAGTAACAAATATACTAAGACATTTAAAGTAGCAGAACGATTGATGCAACTTCCATATCTGCGTATAACGAAGCTTTGTGGTCGCAATAAATGCTGGCGTGGAGCGGAGGAACACATTGTCGTCATGCCTTACGAGGTATCGGGCAGCGTGACGGAAGACGCAACACGATAACTCAGTCCACGGTTTTTGCACACATCAAAAGAACTTAGAAACGCTAATCTCGAGTTATTATTGGGATGGCAAAGGTATGCGAATGTTTTTCTGTGCCTTTGTCAGAATCAATTTTGGGGTTAGCTTTAGTTCGACAAGTTACCGAAGCTTCGTCGCAGGTATGAAAGTAGCGTAACAGTTCTACTATCCATCCGTAGGAGTCGCTGTCATGCCACAAAATAAAAGACAGTCACTATGATGTATTATTTACCTTGTAACATTCTGATTGATCAAGTCAGGTGCAGAAACCTTGTCACACTGTTTGATTCAATGTTCACTGTTTGATTACTGGAAACACACCAGCTCACCCTGGAATACGTCACGCCTAAGCATGCTACTGTAGCGGGAGGCTATATATCATCACGCTAAGACCAATAGGAGCGAAGCACCAATGAATAATGTTTCAAAATCCTTTTTTTTTTCTTGAGAGCTTCCGTTGCGTATTGTCATTAGCCCAAAGTAACTATTCCATGCGAACGAAGTCGCGGGCAGAGGCTAGTCGTAAATATTTTTACTTACAAAATCAAAAATACTTTATTCAATTTAGGCTTTAAGAATGCGCTTATGAACGTTAAAGTCGTTCGAAAACAAAATCGAGAAGAACTACGGAACTATTGAAATAGGTCTATAATTTCCAAGATTAATTAAGTGTAGTAGGCAAGACGCATTCACATGCGAGCAGGATTATATAGTGTTTTCGAAATCGGTTACAAATAATTACAGGTTACACCGACCATTTCATATCAGATGAATCGAATGCCTGTTAGCTATTTGATGTTATAAAAAAAATGTATATGCTAAAGTAAAAAAAAAATTAAAGTAAAAAGTAATTTCACGTAAGTTAAACATATGTAAATTATAATTTATTATAAATTAGCTGTTACCCGCAACTGTGGAACGCGTGGAATTTAGTAATAAAATATTTCTTCAGTGCACGTGGGACGCGTGTAATTCTGGATACTGCTCCTATAGTTTATTACATTTGCGCGGATCCCTAGTTTTCTTTTTAAAAATAAAAGTAATCTAAGTTACTCCTTATAACATCATTTATCTTCCAGTGAAAATTCCGTCAAAATTGGTCAGACCGTTTCGAAGGCTTCCCGGAATAAAGAGACAGACAGGACAGATATATATTTTTTTAAGTACCATATATACAATTTTATGTCCAGTTTTAATAAAAGGCTGTTACTTTGACATAATAAACAGACACATCGATTTCATGTATGCGATAGATGGAAATTTATGAACCACTGTTGGTTGTGAGGTAGCACACATATTCATATGTTTTATTTTTGATAAACTATTTATTTTCCGCTTTTTAGTGCCTTATGGGTTTTTGATTGATATTGAAGTCGGTTAATACTTTTTTTTTGAAAATTTACTTTATTTTTCCATTTTTAGTGTACATAAATATATTTTACTAGCAGTGCCCGCGAACTCCGTTCCGCCTTAAGTATATTAAAATATGCGCATTTTTGCGGTATGGTATCTATCGGTATGGTATGCGATATGGTTTCAATTGGTTGTACAATAAGTAACGTTTGGTACGAACGCAATTTCGCTTTTCAGTAATCCGCGATAGTTTCTACCACCAACTGGGCTACCATCGCTTCACACATTATACACCTTAAGTAATGTAATTACAATGCTTGCGTCATGTTGCAACACAGCACCGAACATAAGCACAATAGGCTCCTAAGAATTGAAGATTTTTTTTTTATAATATTGGTGGCAAACGAACATACGGGTCACCTGATGGTAAGTGATCACGGCCGCCCATGGACAATTGCGATACGAGAGGAAACACAGATGCGTTGCCGGCCCTTAAGAATGGAGTAGGCTCGTTTCTTGAAAGTTTTCTTACTTTGCCACTGATCCCATAATCAGAACCTAACCAAACTCTCATCAAACTACCCTTGAAGTACATCCTTTTCAATAAAAAATGAATCATCGAAACCGGTTAGCGTAATATTGAGTTATTCGTCTATTTGTCGTGTACATACTTAATGCAAATTTGAAACTTATACGGTTTTGCACTGGATGCCGTTGTCGGAACTGTACCAAATTGAAATGGGACCACACTGGAAGTACCAGCTTTCAAATAAAAAAAGAATAATCAAAATCGGTTCACCCAGTCCAAAGTTATGAGGTAACAAACATAAAAAAAAAAAAAAAACAGACGAATTGATAACCTCCTCCTTTTTTTGAAGTCGGTTAAAAATAAAAGTAATCTAAGTTACTCCTTATAACATAAGTTATCTTCCAGTGAAAATTCCGTCAAAATTGGTCAGACCGTTTCGAAGGCTTCCCGGAATAAAGAGACAGACAGGACAGATATATATTTTTTTAAGTACCATATATACAATTTTATGTCCAGTTTTAATAAAAGGCTGTTACTTTGACATAATAAACAGACACATCGATTTCATGTATGCGATAGATGGAAATTTATGAACCACTGTTGGTTGTGGGTTGTTGTTGGTTGGGTGTGTGTCTGTACACAAGGACGTTTGTAATTATATTATAGTAATATTTTAAAAAGTTTTACTAATTATTTTTATGATTTTGACTCTCTCCTACGATTTGAATATGCCTTTCTAAATTAATTAGTGACCGTTTTTAGCAGACCACTTTTAATTATGTTATTATTCTTTACCTTTCAATCTTATTTCGTCAATTATATCATCGTGAAGTTTTAAAAGAAACTCACTTTTTCTGTCGATAGTTAACGTAATTATTTGCTCGTTTAAAATTTACCGTAACAATGTAATAAAACGAATAAAATATTTATATGTTTTTATAGACTAGAAGGAGGCGGATCCTTTTCTGATGCGGTGTATTTTGGGAATACCGCAATACATTCTCGATTGTTCGATCATCGTCGATACAGAATTAAAATTAATAAAAATTAGACGATTATCTTTAACATTGTAGTTGTATAAAAATCAATTTTCGAATGTATATGTAAGCATGTGTAAAATGCGTGCATGTATCTAAGAAGAGATAAAACAGGGAGTAAGTTTCAAATAAAACAAAAATCTCAACTGACGTAATAACCAAGAGGTTTTAATAAAAGTGTCCATTTGACGATATAACAATAATCACAATTGTAATTGCGGAATGTACAAGATTATTAGAAAGGAGAATAGAGAGGAGATGTGCGCACATTCGAAGTTCGTCATGCACCGATGATTATTTCAAAATTCGTATACGCTTACTAATTTGATATTAATGCTCATGACAGAAAACAGAAAAAATGTTTGGGCGCTTAAGAAATATTCTTAGCACTAATAACGAAGTACGAATAAAAAAGTAAGTCGCCATGGAATCTCTGTTATATACGAAACATCAATTTTCAATAAATTTAGTTTTTTTTTATGTCATTCGGGGCAAACGAACAGTTGGGTCACCTGATGTTAAGTGATCACCACCGTCCATAGACACTAACAACACCAGAGGAGTCGCAAATGCGTTGCCACCCTTTGGGGGGAAGAGTTAGGAGAGGGAGAGGAGAGGGGAGGGGAGGTGGGCCTCCGGCGCTCTCACTGACCGAACGAAACGCAACAATGCAAGCACTGTTACTTCACGTCGGTTTTCTATGAGAGGGTGGTACTACCCCGGGTGAGCCGACCCATTCACCCTGAAACCAGTAATAGTTTCAACCTGGCTCTACCACAATAAATGTTATAATGCACGAAGTGAAAAGGAAGTAAAATAACATTCATATGTAAAATCAATAGAGTTAAATCATAATAAAACTCTATTAATCATCAAAAACTGCGTTAGCTCAATTCTTTTGCAACGAAGCGAGATTCGAAGTCGCAAGAATCAATTTCAGACTCAGCAGAAATAATTTTTGATTTCTAACGAATGAGCGATAAAATATTAAACATTTTACAGACGTAAATCTATAATAATATAAGAAGAATGAGCGATAGATGGCGTTAAAAGCAATATAACGATCACCTTAACTTTGCGGACTTCGTGGACGGCGTTTACAGACTTTATCTTATTAGATACATTACAATAAAACTAAGGACTGGTAATTTTACGTCAATTTTATCTTTACAATTGTAATTACGTCATAAACTGCGTCACGTTAAACCCCACTACTCTTCCGGGGTGCTCTGTAATAAATAATTGTTATAATACAAGATGTCAGATATAGTTTAGAATAGAGACAAGTTAATTACGCTACTCGACGGTTGAGAAAGGTTTACACGGAGTTAAATATTGAAGTTATCAGTTAAAAAACCGGTTCATAACGGAGCAAGGGCTTTAAACTCGAAACACACTTACCAGTAAAATTATTTGTAAACAACGGTTTCATTGATGACGATGCTAATTCATATACTGCTTCCTAGCTTATAACTCTTTACTGACTATATGTAAGTAAATACAAGCTAATAAACACACGTATTGGATCTCAATTTTATACTATATAGGATCTCAAGATGGTAATTCCTCAAATAACAAAATCCATCAAAATAACGTTTGTTTTGTTTTGGGAACATTTGGAATGTGTTTTGGAAATGTTTTGGAATGTTCAGCTGCCGCACTGACAAGCTTACACGCTCGTATGACAATCATAACAACGGATACTATATAGAACTTACGGTGGTCACAGTCCTCACCGAAAAGCCTGCCGTCTGTTAAGCTACAATAGAAAAAGAACATGTCGTTTGAAGTTTATATCTACAAACTTAAGGTTTCCTATAAATAGAGGTAGACCGAAGAAAGTAAATATGAGATTCGTAGAGAAAGATATGATTCTACTTAAGTGGGGTAAGGATAAGATGATGATGAAAACGGTGTTTTATGAATAAACTTGTCTCAATAGCGAATAGGTCAAATATAAGCGCCATTAATTTGTATATAATATCTCAATTAAATTTTACCTGAAATATTTTTAGTACAGAGCCGAAATTATAATGTGGCCGTGTCGAATAAAACAATTACTTTAAAATCACCAAAACCAGCGGATAAAAATGAACATCAATTAATTATAATTATATTAAATTAGAACGCGGTTCCATTATCAATCTGATTTTTTATTGGAGTAAAATTATTAGAGACATGGGTGTTTAATTATAGTAATACAATTTTTATTTCCGTTGGAACATTGTATATTGGAACTCATTGAATTCTAAATTGATCATAAAAACATAAGCTCTTGTGAAACTGAACCTTTTAAACAAGCAATAAATAATTTCGAAATCACGCATTATCTTAGCAACAAGTATACTAAGACATTTGAAAGTAGCAGGACGATTGATGCAACTTCCATATCTGCGTATAATGAAGCTTTGTGCTCGCAATAAATGCTGGCGTGGAGCGGAGGAACACATTGTCGTCATGCCTTACGAGGTATCGGGCAGCGTGACGGAAGACGCGGCATGATAACTCAGTCCACGGTTTTTGCACACATGAAAAGAACTTAGAAACGCTAATCTCGAGTTATTATTGGGATGGCAAAGGTATGCGAATGTTTTTCTGTGCCTTTGTCAGAATCAATTTTGGAGTTAGCTGTAGTTCGAAAGCTTCGTCAAGCAGGTATGAAAGTAGCGTAACAGTTCTACTATCCATCCGTAGCAGTCGCTGTCATGCCACAAAATAAAAGACAGTCACTATGATGTATTATTTACCTTGTAACATTCTGATTGATCAAGTCAGGTGCAGAAACCTTGTCACACTGTTTGATTCAATGTTCACTGTTTGATTACTGGAAACACACCAGCTCACCCTGGAATACGTCACGCCTAAGCATGCTACTGTAGCGGGGACGTTACACTTATATTTCAGTATAAAAAAACGTAAACAGGTAGCTTCATTAAGTGAGTAGCTCTATGACTCGAGAATGTCATATTTACGAAGACTGTCCTACGAAGGATATGAAAGATCTCTTTTGACTATAAAAGCCATATATATATATATAGTCAAATATAAAGTAGTATTTTTCACGCACTCTGAGCTTGCCTATCCCACTCTTCGAAGCACTGTAATATCCTACAAGTGTATAAGATAAGTGAATATAGATTGTGGATTATAAAGAAATAATCTTCGTACCGTAACACTGGTGACAATTATCAATATAATCGACTCTGTCTTTTAATTACTGTCTTCTACTAATAATGTCAATTCATGTAATAATTTGCAAACACTACAATACGCATTAGCAGATTATGGACACATCCTTCACTTACTGGCAATTATGAAATTGAGCCGTAGATTGTGTATCATCAGCTTCCACAATCGCCTTTAATTCGTCATTGTCGACCAAAGTCTTCGGAGGACCGCGAGGTTCATTTTTCAGGTCGAAATTCCCAGAACGGAAGCGAGCAAACCAATAACAGGTGGTGCGTTGGTTTGTTGTGTTAGTTCCGTAAACGTTGTTGATGTTGCGTGCCGCTTGTGCCGCGTTGCTACCACGACGGTACTCATATTCCATAATTACTCGAATTTTTAACGTATCCATGATGACAAAAAAGATTGAAATGCGATGAAAATGTAACACTAATCAATAAACAAATGACTACTTTTGGAAAAATTATTCCATGTTTTTAAATTAAATTAATTTGAAATTAGAATTCTTAGCCAAACAAAAATTATTTTGATTTCAAATGGCCAGTACTGCAGAATGGCAATTTCATAGGTAAAGACCTATTATATAGATTTAATTATGGTTAAGACAGACTTGGTTTTAGATTGGTCGCGGCAGTAATAATAAATTCGTGGTACCCTTATGTGTCTAATGCAGTAGTAATTCCGTTCAATAGTTTTGTTAAGCCACCGACTACACGTCCGGACATTGCTATGGACCCCCATTGAAAATCAGCGCTGTAGTACTACTCAGTTGTACTGCAGCATGTAACTGAATTACTTTTAAAGTAAACATTTTTACTTGTGATGAAATTATGAGTGTGATTCGGTTAGTACTGAGCGCTATGATTTATTTCCTGACTACCAAAATAAAAGAAATTATGAAAACTATAAAGAAAAAAAGTTGATGAGCAATAAACGTCACTTAACGATTTAAGTTATTTTTTAAATACAAAAACTACGTTTTGTGACAAATATAAAAGTTAGACATATGCTGACACTAACTTTTTTGTAAGCATTATCAAGCTCTACAACTTTTCTCTAGAACTTAATCAAATATCTCTCTTCGTTAAGGCAGCTCTTGTAAGAAACGTTTTCATTCGACCGTTTTCACTCCGACTTACTTTGCAAATCCGAATACCCCAAAAAAGTCTTTTCATTTTTTCATTCATTCCGTTTTGGTTTTAATTCATTATATTCGTTTCGCTCGTTTTATTCGTCTTGTTCGAGACAAAACTAACTTCTGTATTATATTTTAATCACACAAGATTCAGTTTGTTGTTCAGAGATGGCGCCACAGTACATATAGCTTCTAGCTACAGAGTATGTCATCCTCTTTGATGTCTGGATGAAACTTTTTTTAAATATATTGTAAATAGAATGTCATTCCAAGAAATTAATGATCGCGTGTCTGTATAAATACCATATAATTATGGAATTGTAAATAAACAGTCTATTTTACGCACTCCAAGTATTATTATAACGCTGTCCGTGTTAGTCTTTACTAATATAAGATTAGTGAGTCCAAAGCTCCTACAAGCTCACGCTTTCAATGGGTCGCTGTCTTTGCGGCTCTCGATCCGATATAAATCAATTAGCCAGGTGCCCCCAAATAATCGTAGTCTGCTGAAGCTGTAGTAGTCTGGTGAAGATGTAAAAACATTACCAAGTCAATAGCGTAGTCAGTTCGAAAGAAAAAGCCCCCAAATAATCGATTGTCCTCTTGTCTAGTAGTCGTTTCGTCATTGTGGTCGTCGTGTTGGTCGAAAACAAAGTGGGTCAACAAAATTTCCGTAAACTATTACATATTTTATAAAAACACATGTACGTTGTTGGATTTCCACATAAATAAATAAATGTTTTTTTCATTTACTTTATAATTATTAGTCCGGTCAAATTATACCAAAAAATAAGAGTAAAGTTACATAAATTCCCACCAAGCTGAAAATCGGTAAGATTGTTTAAAATATCATTAAAAATAAAATTTGAACTTTTACAACTTTTTGAATAGTTATATCTCAAAAACGGTGGCTCGTAGAAAAAAAGTATCAAGGATTTTTTTGTAGATAATTTTATGATCTACAATTTTTGTCTGACGTATTTTTATGATAAAACTTACCGTTCTGCTGAAAATCGCGAAAAACTCTTTTTTTTTCCTTTGACCTTGAATAAATTTTTTTCCTTACAGGGGAAAGGTGGGGGGAACTTTCAAATTTTGTTTTTAATGATATTTTAAATAATCTTACCGATTTTCAGCTTGGTGGGAATTTATGTAACTTCGAATGTCTAAATTGACCGGACTATATGTGTTTCAACAAAAAAACTTTCCTATTTTTTCTTTCTTTCAATAGACAGCAATGCTCTAGAGACAAATGTTGGTTTTACGTGAAAATAGAACTTTTGGCCTATCTGGCCAATAGAAAGGCTTTTTACTTATGTACAATGAGGCCTCAAATCCTATTTGAAAGTAAAACACTTAAAACTATAGCAATTTATTTTTTTAAGGAAAGGGTTTTTCTGTTTGTAACTATAAAATTAAATGATAATGAAGACAATATATAAAACTAAACGCGTCACGTAGTTTTATATTCAACGTGACCTGTTAGTAATCACGTGTGCCTAATCAATAATAATCGAAACGCGCATTTACTGTAGGTTTCACGTCATCAACTGGCACGTGGAACGGAAGATTCCAAACTATATATTTATAATATCCTACAGTTTAAACCCGACCAATCGTAATATCTTTATATATATAATTGTTTTATCCATGTGTATGTATGTGGCTGGACTCCTCCTAAACAACTGAATCAATTTTCATGAAATTTTTTGTGTGCGTTCTAGTGTATTCGAGAATGCTTTAGATTTACATTTTGACCCAGTAGGTGGCGTTGGGATCTGATTCTAGGATATTATTTTTATTATCAAGGCACGACAATATCCGCCAGTAAAATATATCAACTTGCAAGTATATTGTTTTAATTTCTTTTTATATACATGTTCCTCCTTGGGCTCACTTCTCTAGGAGTCTAGACTGAGTTAGACAGGGTAATAATGAGACTCGGAATGCGTAAAATAGACTGGTTATTTCTAACTCCATATATGCTATTTATACACTCAAGCAATTGTTCAATTCTCTGAAGGAGACTCGGCTGAGTACCTTCAGCGCTCGCCTTCGCAGTCCGGTGAAGTTGTAAAAGTCAGTCAGGCCAACGGCGTAGTCAGTTCGAAAAAAAATAGTTGATAACGTTTTCGAACACCGTGGACGTAGGTTCGAATACTAGCAACTGAGTTGGGTACTCCCGGTGAAGGATATCACAACATAGTGGTAGGGATTTTTCTAAGCCCGCCTGGCTATCTACCCCACCCTCAAGTTGAAAATATATATATATATATATAGTCAAATATAAAGTAGTATTTTTCACGCACTCTGAGCTTGCCTATCCCGCTCTTCGAAGCAGGTTAATATCCTACAAGTGTAAGATAAGTGAATATAGATTGTGGATTATAAAGAAATAATCTTCGTACCGTAACACTGGTGACAATTATCAATATAATCGACTCTGCCTTTTAATTACTGTACTTCTACTAATAATGTCAATTCATGTCATAATTTGCAAACACTACAATACGCATTAGCAGATTATGGAAACATCGTTCACTTACTAGCAATTATGAAATTATCAAGGTACATATTTATTATTGTACGAATGTACTAGAACTTACTAGTGTGTACTAATCTGAATTTAACCAAGCCACCGACAAGTGAGAATGCACCGTGACATTTTCCTGTAATATCAACATATAATAATACTAAGAGCGAATTTAAATAATTATCGTTTGTATACGTCAATACGATTCAGACTGACGAGATAATTGACACAGTCTCAGGAAAAGATTTGCAACCGAACAGGCAACTTCTATTATTATTTTAATTACAGTAATAAATAAATTAGCAATCTATAACCGACTAGCAAAATAACCGACAGGATTAGAAACATCATAATGCTCTCATATATGTTTTTGCTCGAGAATACAATGCGTGTAAGTAAGTTTCTAGTCGGTTAACATTTCAAACGAAGGTTAATTGGCGTTATGTTATGAATCACCTCGTGTGTTAGAGAAGGCGTTGGCTATAAATAGTCTGTCGGCTGCCAGACCACACGTGTGCTATATCGTAGGTACTTGCAATTAAACCCTTTATTGCATCGATGACACAACCACGATCTATATTATAACTACTCGATAGATATTGATTATTTTTCTTATTTTACTTCTTAACTACTTGGTCATTATCGAAAAAATCAACTGTCGCGTTAGTTTCATTTAGTATAAAGCTATTAAAGCCTTAAGGTACTACGATCTTTATAAGTACGACACGATCAGCGATGTATTTTTTGTTGCAATGGCATCTCCAGGGCAAGTGGTGAGGTATGTAATTATATTTTTTCGTCTGTATATAGAATATATTATATTTAAATTTTGTAATTCTATTATCATTCGAAACTCAGCTATCGGTTATTTTATATCCAATTAATTCGACTGGTCTAATGGTTATTATAACTATATCAAAGTTATAAATTACAAAATTATATAGCTATCAATAATTAAAACAAAAAAACAATAACTTAACGCATATAAGTGGAATCAAAAGTAGACTTAATAGCGTAACACTGGTGACAATTATCAATATAATCGACTCTGTCTTTTAATTACTGTCTTCTACTAATAATGTCAATTCATGTAATAATTTGCAAACACTACAATACGCATTAGCAGATTATGGACACATCCTTCACTTACTGGCAATTATGAAATTGTCAAGGTACAAAATAAAGTCTTGTATAGTTTCTTGTAAGGGTCTTTTCCGCCGGGGCTACCAGTTATTTAGACGGATTATGTATTATTTTACGCATGTTCTAGAACTTACTAGTGTGTACTAATCTGAATTTAACCAAGCCACCGATAAATGAGAATGCAACGTGACATTTTCCTGTAATATCACCGTATAATAATACTAAGAGTGAATTTAAATAATTATCGTTTGCATACGTCAATACGACTCAGACTGACGAGATAATTGACACAGTCTCAGGAAAAGATTTGCAACCGAACAGGCAACTTCTATTATTATTTTAATTACAGTAATAAATAAATTAGCAATCTATTAAAAGTATGAAATACCAAGACTTTTAAACTATTTTTTTTTCACCGACTTTGGAACCAAAAATAATAACCGACACAATGTTCTCATATATGTTTTTGTTCGAGAATACAATGCGTGTAAGTAAGTTTCTAGACGGTTAACATTTCAAACGAAGGTTAATTAGCGTTATGTTATGAATCACCTCGTGTGTTAGGAAGGCGTTGGCTATAAATAGTCTGTCGGCTGCCAGACCACACGTGTGCTGAATCGTGGGTACTTGCAATTAAACCCTTTATTGCATCGATGACACAACCACGATCTATATATATCATCACTACTCGATAGATATTGATTATTTATCTTGTTTTACTTCTGAACTACTTGGCTATTATCGAAAAAATGAATTGTCGCGCTAGTTTCATTTAGCTATTAAAGCCTTATAAGTACTACACGATCAGCGATGTATTTTTTGTTGCAATGGCATCTCCAGGGCAAGTGGTGAGGTAAGTAATTATGTTTTTACGTCTGTATATAGAATATATTATATTTAAATTTTGTAATTCTATTATCATTCGTAACTCAGCTATCGGTTATTTTATATCCAATTAATTCGACTGGTCTAATGGTTATTATAACCATATCAACGTTATAAATTACAAAATAGTGAGAGCGCCGGAGGCCCACATCCCCACCCTCTCCTTTCTCTCTCCCTCCTCTAACCCTTCCCCCCAAAAGGTGGCAACGCACTTGCGACTCCTCTGGTGTTGTTAGTGTCCATGGACAGTGGTGATCACTTAAAATCAGGTGACCCACTTGTTCGTTTGCAACCTATGATATAAATGATGATACGAATGGTTACTGTATTTTTTTTAAAGATATAAGGAAGTGTGGCTAATTTGTATGAATTATATGAAATCTCTGGTGTAAAATAAGACCGCTATCGATTACTGGCATTAAATATGTCACAATATCTAAAAGATTTTACGGTTCTCAGATATTCTTTGGACGGTGCCGGCGGTGGCTTCGTACCAGCAGCACCAATAAACTGCAAGTTGTGCTTGGAAGATGCGACAGCTGATAAGGTCACTGTTATTAGCGGCTGTGGTTGCTCCTTCTGTACCAAGGTCAGTGGCTTTTATATTTCGAATATCAGGTGTAATACTTAAAATACGTACTTCCTGTTAAGAAGGTGCTACAATGTATCTATCATTGCAATTCTTTTCTATTTCTAGTACACGTATTATATTGTTTATTTGATGATTGGTGGGAGTACGATTGTAATGGAAATCAAAACACTTATAGACTTGAATCAGTGACTAAATCCTTATTCAGATCTGTGTAAGTTAGTTACTATTAAGTCTACTTTTGTTTCCACTTATATCCGTTAAGTTATGGTTTTTTTGTTTTAATTATTGATAGCTATATAATTTTGTAATTTATAACGTTGATATGGTTATAATAACCATTAGACCAGTCGAATTAATTGGATATAAAATAACCGATAGCTGAGTTTTTAAGTGATCACCACTGTCCATGGACACTAACAACACCAGAGGAGTCGCAAGTGCGTTGCCACCTTTTGGGGGGAAGGGTTAGAGGAGGGAGAGAGAAAGGAGAGGGTGGGGATGTGGGCCTCCGGCGCTCTCACTGGCCGGACGAAACACAACAATGCAAGCACTGTTACTTCACGTCGGTGTTTCTATGAGAGGGTGGTAGTACCCCGGACGAGTCGACCCATTCATGCTGAAACCAGTAATAGTTTCAGCGTGGCTCTACCACCATTAAACCTACCTTAGGACCATAGGGTTCTTCCCGAAGGAAGGTATGAGCATAATCACCATACCTGCCAACGATATATTGGCGATTTCGAACACAATAATCCACAGTTCTATATTTTCCCACATATCGTGATACTACAAGAACTATTCCAACCATTGGCATACTTATAATTTAATTAGTAAAAAATTGTAACTGAGCAATATCGTAGGTAATTCTCGCTCCGTGGCAAAGAGTAAAAAGAAACCCCGTGGGGTTTTTTAGCCAGTTACAATCTGACATATCTCACTTCCCGGCATTGAGGTGGGGATCTTATGTTAGATTATTCACACGTAACAAAGAAAATAATAGTAGACTAACGAAAGGAATGAGATATATCGATATATAATTGTTAGATTACATGTATTATCATAATCTTCTTACCCTTATTCCACCTAAGTATCAGGGTCATTACAACACGTTTTCCTTTTCCATATAGCTATCAATAATTAAAACAAAAAAACCATAACTTAACGGATATAAGTGGAAACAAAAGTAGACTTAATAGTAACTAACTTACACAGATCTGAATAAGGATTTAGTCACTGATTCAAGTCTGGTCATTACAACACGTTTTCCTTTTCCAATCTCCCCTGTCAGATGTCATCTTTATACCTTTTATACACATATATTATATTATTTTATTTCACACAATCCATCCACATTTTTTTGGGCCTCCCTTTAGTCCTATATCCGTCCACTTACATACTCAAAACCTTACTTATTACATGACTTTCATCTCTTACATCATATTACTCCTCAACTTCTCTGTCACTGGTGCTATTTTGAAACTTCCTGTGGTTTACCCATTATTATTCTTATCCATTCTGGTTACACCACATAACCATTACGATATGCGCATAATATGCGCATCTCTGCCACATATAATGATTTCTCATCCGTCTTTTTCGTAGCCCATCCCTCGAGGCCATATAACACGACTGGTCTTATTACAGTCGAGTATAGTCTTATTACAATATATATATTAGTCAAAATAGATATCAGCAATCTTGAAAATTCTAAATAAGTATAGAATAAACATCTCGAATGTCCAAGAATTAATTACGCCATAGTTACCTGGAACCACTAGCGCCGGCAAGCGACAGCAGTGATGAACATCGGGAGCAGACGGAGGGCGCTCGCAGTCGGTTGTGTGGCCTGATCGGTTCCGGGGCCTTTTCACGGTCCGTCAGTGCGAGGACCGTTGAGCACTTTCTTAGACCTATACAGATGAATGCAACTTTAAAATTATTAAATTAAATTATTATTATTTATTTTGAAGGGATGCTGACGTAGTTGATGACTCGGCTGAGTACCTTCAGCGCTCGCCTTCGCAGTCCGGTGAAGTTGTAAAAGTCAGTCAGGCCAACGGCGTAGTCAGTTCGAAAAAAAATAGTTGATAACGTTTTCGAACACCGTGGACGTAGGTTCGAATACTAGCAACTGAGTTGGGTACTCCCGGTGAAGGATATCACAACATAGTGGTAGGGATTTTTCTAAGCCCGCCTGGCTATCTACCCCACCCTCAAGTTGAAAATCTATCACC
The DNA here is from genome assembly GCA_015888305.1 of Antheraea pernyi. Lineage (NCBI taxonomy): Eukaryota > Metazoa > Arthropoda > Insecta > Lepidoptera > Saturniidae > Antheraea > Antheraea pernyi. Next base: position 40,013 of record MU158889.1, on the reverse strand, counting down.
GAGCACCTGTTGGTGTGTTCCGGTAGCTGAACTGGAGAGCCAGTTCCCTTTGGGTTTCACGTGTTTACCAACTTACACTACATCGCCACTTAACATCAGAAGAGATTGTGGTCAATCGCCAGAACATACAAAACATAAAAGAAATCTACATGTTTCCACTTTAAGTAAATTTATAAAATTTCCTATAAAATATTTAGAGTTAGTTGTTAAGTGTGACGCATAAATATGTACCTACACATACGTGCAGAAAAACTTCGTACCCCCTTTTAAAGCATATCTCGCCTACGCATATGTCTGAAATTTCGTATAGTTAAAATCCACGTGGAGGCGGTGTTCAGATATATCAAATTTATGTGCAATATGTGATAAAAAACATAGAATTAAAAAAATGAATTGTTACATTACGTTCATACTGACGCGAATGTCAAACACATACTCGTCTGCGGTCAAACAGTCGCACTGAGTAGTGGTTAGGACTAAAGAACTATTTATCATTTTGTACTAAATTGAATACCATAATAATACATTGAAAATTAATGTATAGTGACGTTTTTATACACAGTCGCAGCTGACTGTAAGCTTATTTAATCTATGGAAGCTGTAATCATTGAGTATTAATTTATGGATTGATTTTTGTATAATGACAATACGTTGTCGGCGGTAAGATGTGAGACGATTATTCCTAGATACCTGGAATAATTATTTTGTACAAAAATTTAAAAAGTATTTATTCTATTACTTATTCCTAGATACCTGGAATAATTATTTTGTACAAAAATTTAAAAAGTATTTATTCTATTACTTATTCCTAGATACCTGGAATAATTATTTTGTACAAAAATTTAAAAAGTATTTATTCTATTACTTATTCCTAGAAACCTGCAATAATTATTTTGTACAAAAATTTAAAAAGTACAGACTCGTTAAATTTACATTCTTATTACTTATACGTATAGATATAGAAGACAACAATAATCTCTAGCGAATATTGATTTTCAAAATAGATATCAGCAATCTTGAAAATTCTAAATAAGTATAGAATAAACATCTCGAATGTCCAAGAATTAATTACGCCATAGTTACCTGGAACCACTAGCGCCGGCAAGCGACAGCAGTGATGAACATCGGGAGCAGACGGAGGGCGCTCGCAGTCGGTTGTGTGGCCTGATCGGTTCCGGGGCCTTTTCACGGTCCGTCAGTGCGAGGACCGTTGAGCACTTTCTTAGACCTATACAGATGAATGCAACTTTAAAATTATTAAATTATTATTATTTATTTTGAAGGGATGCGGTCGTAGTTGATGACTCGGCTGAGTACCTTCAGCGCTCGCCTTTGCAGTCCGGTGAAGTTGTAAAAGTCTGTCAGGTCAACGGCGTAGTCAGTTCGAAAAAAAAATTGTTGATAACGTTTTCGAACACCGTGGACGTAGGTTCGAATACTATCAACTGAGTTGGGTACTCCCGGTAGTGGTAGTACAACATAGTGGTAGGGATTTTTCTAAGTCCGCCTGGCTATCTACCCCACCCTCAAGTTGAAAATCTATCACCGAGCACCTATTGGTGTGTTCCGGTAGCTGAACTGGAGAGCCAGTTCCCTTTGGGTTTCACGTGTTTACCAACTTACACCACATCGCCAATTAACATCAGAAGAGATTGTGGTCAATCGCCAGAACATACAAAACATAAAAGAAATCTACATGTTTCCACTTTAAGTAAATTTATAAAATTTCCTATAAAATATTTAGAGTTAGTTGTTAAGTGTGACGCATAAATATGTACCTACACATACGTGCAGAAAAACTTCGTACCCCCTTTTAAAGCATATCTCGCCTACGCATATGTCTGAAATTTCGTATAGTTAAAATCCACGTGGAGGCGGTGTTCAGATATATCAAATTTATGTGCAATATGTGATAAAAAACATAGAATTAAAAAAATGAATTGTTACATTACGTTCATACCGACGCGAATGTCAAACACATACTCGTCTGCGGTCAAACAGTCGCTCTGAGTAGTGGTTAGGACTAAAGAACTATTTATCATTTTGTACTAAATTGAATACCATAATAATACATTGAAAATTAATGTATAGTGACGTTTTTATACACAGTCGCAGCTGACTGTAAGCTTATTTAATCTATGGAAGCTGTAATCATTGAGTATTAATTTATGGATTGATTTTTGTATAATGACAATACGTTGTCGGCGGTAAGATGTGAGACGAGTTTGAATATGTAATTTCTTTGTTTTAATATTATTTATGGTCGAAAGTAGCTTTTGTTTTTCCTTTTGATTAATTCAAAAACATGGAGGTGTACTAGTGGTTGCTACGACTAGTGGTATATAGACATGAGTAATAAATCTGTTATTATTTTCAAAATCCTGCAGTTTCACTGAGTTGAAGATCTGAATATTTCATGACGTAATAGAACTACAAAAAACAGGGAATTTACATAAGTACACTCTCTGACAAAAGAACTACCCTGACGTTCAAATAAAAAGAATTACAGACAAATTTCGCCCACTATACGATCAATAATTACTAATGTATATTTTTTTGAGTTCACTTTCTTCAAATAAAAATATAGTTTATGAGACTACAAAGGACGATAAGTATAAAGACGCTTTCTAAATATCGAAATAGAAGTGAAAACGGTGAAAAGTAACGAAAAATTATGGTTTATCTATACTATAATAAAACTGTAACAAAGCCAAATCTGTACATTAATGTTTTTTGAAAATTTTGATCGGGGTAGACTTTGTTATGGATATAGAAGCCAAAAGTAACCCTTTTATGATTGTTGTCGTCTGTCTGTCTGTCTCTGTGAACACGTATCACTCTGAAAGTACTGAACCAATTTTGAGGAAACTTGATACAGTGATAACTAATATTACAAGGTTACATCTAGGATACTTTTTGTCCCATAAGACGCAAGTGATTCTTCAGACAAAAATTTGTAGTAAATGTAAGTAGACTTGTTTGCAACACCTTAGTACAAGAGCCAGCAACGTTGGAAGGACGAGAATTTTAGAAAATGTGGTACTTCAATATGAGGATATATTATGCCCTTCCAAACAGGATTCAGGATACCTGGTAGCCGGTTAACGTTGTGTTTTTCAATGCGCATCACACCTTTATAGGTCAAAATTGTTATTTATAAATAATTTTAGGACCACTTTTTTTTCAGTAACTTTTAAACGCTATTAAAAACATGAATTTATCACTGCCAGACAATTTTGTTATTGAAAATAATGTGCCCGATGATATTCTTTATAAATAAAATAATTCATTTCAAATCATTTTATTTTATTAACCATTATGATATAAAAATTTCACCGTAAACAATGAAAAACATCGGTAAACGTAGACATATGACTTAGGACTGACACCGTCTTGAATACATGTGTCTATAACAGGCGCTTCCAAAATTATCGCTATCTTTATCATACAGCAAGTGTTGCGCTAAACTATAGCTAAGTTATTCTATACATATTATTTTTAATTTACCCACTTTTATGTCTAAATAAAATTAAATTAAAATTACAGCTATCTTAACATAGTTTGAACATACTTATTTTATTTACAAAAAAATAGTATCGGGCAAATAATTGTTAATAAGAAAAATGTCTGGGAATAATAATTTCATGTTTTATAGCGTTTCAAAGTTAGTGAAAAACAAAACATTCAAAAATGATATAAAAATCAATACTTTTGCCTGTAAAGGTGCGATATGCACTAATAAATGGAACGTTTACTGGCAGCCAGATAGCCCACACGCTATAGAACATAAAGATATATAACAAACTGGCTAATTGAAATTCGTTGTCGAAACTTTTGCTGACTCTTAGACAAATAGTTATAGGCAAGTGACAGTTGACGCGTCGTGCTCATATCTTTTTAATATTTATATTTTTCTTCAATAAAATGGAGTGTGAAAAAGTTTTAATACAAGTTGAAATTTCATCATTTATCATTATTTATTTTATGAATATAATTTATCGTTTAATTTACAATTTAACTCTATCAATTTGATATTTTATAATGTAAACTATGCTGACTGTATAGTAAACGTCTTCAAAAAAGGGAAAGGAACTTCGTTAGAAACTGGGGGTCCATAGACGTCTAAAGCTTTTTTTTACATTACCGCCAATATATGTAGGTTAGTTTTTATTTTAATTGAACCCGGTAGATGATGCTACGCACGGGTTGTAGGCTTATTTAAAAAAAATTCTCACATGCCATCTGGGTATATGTTTGAGTGAGCCCCTTAATAGTTTGGTATCATAATTGGAAACCGTAGGTGTGGCTGCAATCGGGTTTTAGGTTTATTAAATTTTTTCGCGTTTAAAATTACGATTGAAACCAGTGATAACCAATTTGGTGCAGACAAAGTTGCACGGGTCAGCTAGTATACTATATATCCGCTAAAAAACAATCTACGTTATATACAAAATATAATACAAAACTATTCTATACTTACTTCAAAGATTTGTCAATTCTTTACATATTAATGCACCCTAAACAATCCTTTTGACACCAAAATTCATGTAAATACAGTCTCTAACTAGTGATTTAAACGGGTAATGTATAAGAGTTTTATATCGTAGAAAGAAATTAATCAAACTTAATTTTATGAACTAAAAATATATCCATATAATTCCATTCTTAAAGGCAGGATAGGAATAATTCTTTTTTTTAATACTTTAAACCTTTTAATCACAATTTCGCCAGATAGTAAATGATAAGTTTGCCTATGATTATGACACGCTAAACCTAGAAAGCAAAGTATTTTTTTTTATATCATAGGAGGCACACGGACCTGTGGGTCATCTGATGTTAAGTGATTACCACCGTCCATAGACACTAGCAAAGGGAAGTCGCAAGTGCGTTGCCAGCCTGTGTTTGGGGGGGGGGGAAGGGAAGAACGAAGGGGAAGGGGAGGGGAGGTGGGTCTCCGGCGCTCTCACTGACCGAACGAAACGCAAAAATGCAAGCACTGTTACTTCACGTCGGTTTTCTGTGAACTCTGGTACTACCCCGGCC
>MU158889.1:16074-26952 GCA_015888305.1 Antheraea pernyi | reverse complement strand
CAAAGCGCATCGACGAACGGCTTGTCAACATCACATAAGGTCCACTAGACGCTACATCCAATGAATAACAATGGTATACTCGATGTAAACAACTATAAAACGTTTGTTGTCGATACTCGCATTCACGTCATAGACTTTGGATTGTTATAAATATTACATTTATACTTTTTTTATTTTGAAATTTAAACAATGAATGCTATTAAATTCATTTGTAGTTTATTTCTATACTTTAGTTCCATTGTTTAATAAACAAAACCAGTTAAAACAATGTTTATCCACGAAAAATTTATATACAATATAGCAGTTAACATGTGTCGATCCATTTCAAATGAGCTAAATTCAATTTTAGCCGTTCCTAATAGGTATTTTACGTTATTTTTCAAGATCTTCAAACTGTGTACATGTACAATATGAAGATAATAAAAAAAAATCATGATTTAAACTTCTTGTTCTCGGTGTAGAAAAATTGGAAATTATTTCTAAACCCGCCTGGCTAGCTACTACCTTCAAGTTGGATATCTGCTGCCAAGCACCTGTTGCTGTGTTCCGGTAGGTGCACTTGAGAGCCAGCCCTCTCGAGGTTTAGGGTGTTTACTATTACATATCACATCGTTATTTAACATTAAATGAGATTGGGGTCAGCTATATATATATATTATATATATATATATATACCGATTTATAATACATTAGCTTCTGCTTACGCTTTCCCACGCTTTAATGTATCAAATCAAATCAAAAACACTTTATTCAATTTAGGCCCTAAGAAGGCACTTATGAACATCCAAACTACCACCACCGGTTCGGACAAACAACCCAGTCATCGAGAAGAACCGGCAAGAAACTCGATCATGTTTATCTTTTTAACAAATATATATAATATTTAGAGTATATTAGGTAAATGTCACAAACGTTTTTCATGGATGCACAGAGGTGAGTCAATTTCAGACATCACCATCGTTCGCATATTGATCCACTCTATAATAGCCTTTTGACACCAAAACCCGCTTGACATGGCGCTTAAATTCGCAATCCGGCAAATCGGTAATATCCATTGGGACTTTGTTGTAAAATGTAGATTTAATCTATCCTTCGAGAACAGTACTTTCTTTCGGGATGGAAGGTACTATTATCCTATACCTTTCACTGTATCCCTGATAACATGTATAAAAATTACACGATGACCAGTTAACGCTTAAAAGTGTAATAAACAAGCAAACTCAGAGTCGCATTTTTAATATTAGCACGTGTTGTTTCTCTCTGATCTGGTGTTAAATGATGTAGTAACTGAATATTAGTAGCTTTAGAAAGAGACACGGGTCTCTAGTACAACAGATGCAACGATTAGTGTTTAGTTGCGAATTTTCTTACTCGGGGGGTTAGTTTGCAAATGATGGTTGCATTACAATATTTTCCTTCACCTTTTTAGCATGAATGGGTCGGCTCACCCGGGGTAGTACCACCCTTTTACAGAAAACCGAGGTGAAGTAACAGTACTTGCATTGTTGCGTTTCGTTCGGTCAGTGAGAGCGCTCACCTCCCCAATCCTCTATCTGCCATCTCACTCCCCATCCCCCACACCCAACACAGGATGACAACGCACTTGCGACTCCTCTGGTGTTGCTAGTATCTATGGACGGCGGTGATCACTTAAAATCAGGTGACCCGCCTGTTCGTTTGTCTCCTGAGACATAAAAAAGGCACAAATATGTCGTTACATTTCAAAATGAGCTAAATCCAATTTTAGCCGTTCCTAATATTTTACGATATTTTTCAAGATCTTCAAATTTAGTACATGTAAAATATGAAAATCATAAAAAAAAACTAAAAACCTTATTTTGCCAATTAGAACTTCGTTCTCAGTGTATAAAAACTGGGAATCTTTAAGAAGGTCAAACATGTTACATGAACGATTAAAATTAGATTTGGCTCATTTCTAAATGTAGCGACACAAATAAAATCTCACCTTCGAGCAAAGGTTGTGGCTGCGATAGTACAGAGTCCCTGGAGGCGGCCCTGCGAACCGGTTTGGCCGGCCTCGCCAGGGATTTGAGGCCGCCGCTCAGTATAAGTTCCAGGGCGCGTCGGCCGCCGGGCCCGTTCGCACCCGCTCCCATCTGACAACAATAAGTTAATTGATTAATTCAAACTATATGCCGAAGCTCTCTAAAGGAAAAAAAAAAACAATTTTGAAACACTGTTCATTGGTGCTCCGCTGCTATTGCGCTTTGCTGTCTTAGCGTGGTTATAGGCTATATGCCTTCCTCGATAAATGAGCTACCTAATACTGAAATAATTTTTCAGATCGGACTCGTACTTCCTGAGTAATGTGCGTTCAGCCAAACAAACACACCCTCCAACTTTATATTATTAGTATAGATTAAGTACCACCCGTGGCTTCGTTCCGGTTAGTTACTACATATATCCTTAATCCCACCTTTAGTCAAAAGACGAACTAACTCAAATATATATATGAGTTGTTGAGGTATGTATGCTTGGTACACATATATGTTTCAACAACTCATATATGTATGAATAGTTAGCTTATCTTAGGTTACCTCAGATAGATCGCGAATTGCATGTATCAGGCAACAGCCCAGGCCGAGGTGTGCCGTGCACCCTTGAGCTAGTTGTCAAAATAAAATCGGCTGAGTGCTTTAAGCGCTCGCCTTAGTAGTCCGGTGAAGCTGTTAAGGCCTTGCTATTGACCACAATAGCGTAGTCAGTTCGAAAAAAAAAACGAACTAACTCAAAAAAACATTTTGTTGAAAAATGCGTTTAAAGTCAGGCCATGTTCGGCTTAAATTTATCTCAACAATAAATGGAAACGCTTTAATCAGTTCTAAGAGATAAGTAGTGTAATTATGTCAGTATTTGGTTCTTGTAGAAAATATCATTATTTGTAATTCCTTTGTAATAATTATATTTTGCAATAACAAACGAAGCTACAGTAAGTAGGTCTTTAGTAAGTTAAATAAAAATCCATTGTATTTCTTTGTAACACTACACAATAAACCAACTGGTTACACTAAAAATGGCAATCGTAAATCAATCCACACAACGGTGTTTATCAACCTAAATTAATTATTAACAATTTACGTTATAACCTATAAAGTCGACGGATTTACATTAAAATGAATAAATTACAAAAGGGACCGAACACAAAAGGTGCTTTATTATTTTAATACCACTATAACATATAGTGTTATATAGTTACTACATATTATAAAAGAGACCTTAGATAGAGTGATTCACAAGGAATTTATAGGTATATCATTTATTAAAATTCATTGTCAATTGGTTGAAATATAACAATAAATGTTGGACGTATCGGAAAAAGTCGAGCCATCTGGGGAATTGAGATAATAAACGACGAGACGAAGTCGCGGGAATCACAGCAAGTTACTACTAAGGAAAAAGTCAAGCCGTCTGGGGGATTGAGATAATAAACGACGAGACGAAGTCGCGGGAATCACAGCAAGTTACCTAATAACTATAGACAAAACTGATAAGTATAATCAAATCAAATCAAATCAAAATATCCTTTATTCAATTTAGGCCCTGAGAAGGCGCTTATGAACGTCAAAGCTACTACCGATTCGGAAAACAGCCCAGTCATCGAGAAGAACCGGCAAGAAACTCGATCTGGTTTATTTTTTCATGTCATATATTTGTATAGTAACATAAATATTCACATTCGTTATTAGTGGATGCACAGAGAGGGGCGTCATTTCCAGACGTCACAATGTAATAAGAAGACCTATCGAAAGTATGCTGCATAACTTACAGCTTGCTTCTTTTAAAATCAGTACGAACTGTTCGCGTTTAGCGCTAAATTCGTTGATTATTAATCGTACGAAATCCATTAAAATTCCACAAAGCGCATCGACGAACGGCTTGTCAACATCACATAAGGTCCACTAGACGCTACATCCAATGAATAACAATGGTATACTCGATGTAAACAACTTTAAAACGTTTGTTGCCGATTACTCGCATTCACGTCATGGACTTTGGAATGTTATAAATATTACATACTATATTACTTTGGAAGTTAAACAATGAATGCTATTAAATTCATTTGTAGTTTATTTCTATACTTTAGTTCCATTGTTTAATAAACAAAACCAGTTAAAACAATGTTTATCCACGAAAAATTTATATACAATATAGCAGTTAACATATGTGTCGATCCATTTCAAATGAGCTAAATTCAATTTTAGCCGTTCCTAATAGGTATTTTACGTTATTTTTCAAGATCTTCAAACTGTGTACATGTAAAATATGAAGATCATAAAAAAAAATCATGATTTGAACTTCTCGTTCTCGGTGTAGAAAAATTGGAAAAAAAAATTAAACATGTTATATGAACGATTAAAATTGGATTTAGCCAATTTTGGAATGTAGCGAATTTTGGAATGTTAATATTGCAATATAAAAAATCGCAAACAAAGAATAAACAAAAAGAACACCATTTATATCTATCCAATATTTTAATTATGAGGAAATACTTGCTGCCCAGCCCGGCTTCGTCCGTTTCTACTTACGAAGAAAATTACGTCTATTCTTCTTTTTACAGTGCGACCATGGAATTAAATAAAATGGCAACTGAACAAACTTAATGTCAATCTGTCAATATTTTTGAACATCACACTATTGTCTACTGTCTCACATACTCACTCGCTTTCCTATATGGACCTTTATAAACCAACTTTTTTTCTCTTTCGTATGATTTTTGAAACATTTTTCATAGAAATCTTCCCCTGACAATTACAAAAACCCAAAAAAAAAAATGGCCAAGCAGGTGCAGTCTTTCTGAAGTAATGCATCTATACACATTCGGCAATAGATTTTCATTTATATAGTAAATGTTTGAAACTCCGATAACCCCGAATAGTCCGTGTACTAATTAATATATTTACTTACAAGTTGCATTTGGTCAGCTTTAATAACACAATAATATTAATTAACACACGCTCGCTAGACCGACTAAGTCTTGAGACACCGGAGCTCTAACGAGATGTGTAAAGTTTACTGACAAACAAAAATAAAGCTATAGACTATGCTTAATTAATGCTATTAACATATCTACCGCATTTGCGGTCGTTTGGTAAACAGTGCAACAGATGTTTTGGTTCTAATTTATATGAAAACGTTATATTTATACAAACACGCAAATCATTATTTGTTCGAAATTATTAAAACGTCTAGATTTGTAACATTAACACTGTACTTCTCAAGGTGATCTATATCGACCCCCAGAGTTCTGTGATGACTAGCAAAGCATTGTCAGCAAAAATAAAATGCAAATAAGGGATAATAATGACCACAAGTAAGCAGCTAGCGGGTATAATTATCGCTCTCTTTGAATAAAATATTACATATACACATTACAAATAAGGGATAATAATGACCACATATAGCGGGTATAATTTTCGCTCTCTTTGAATAAAATAATACATATACACATTTAATAAATTATTAACTAAAATAATCACTCCACATTATAAAACGAAGTCCTCTACCACGTTTGTCTATAAACAAAGCCCTCTACCAAGTCTGTCTATGTGACTATTCACGATAAACTCAAAAACTACTGAGCGGATTTTTATGCGGTTTTTACCAATAGATAAACTTATTAATGAGGAAGGTTTAGGTATATAATTTGTCAGGATTTTTTTTATTATAAAAGCGCCATAACGTCCGCCGGACCCGCTAATAAATGATAAAATAAACTCTCTAATAAGCAAAAGGTCTACATGTAACCGAAAAACATGGCAAGTGGTTCACGAAACAATATAAATTGGCGACTTCTGCATGAACATATCGACCGCATCTGCGGTAAAAGGGTAAACAGTATGGCACTTCCTATTATTGATCCATACATAACAAATATCATTATACTTGATTTGAAGTTTTTTGAAGTAGCAAAAGGTCTACATGTAACCGAAAAACATGGCAAGTGGTACACGAAACAATATAAATTGGGGACCTCTGCATGAACATATCGACCGCATCTACGGTAAAAGGGTAAACAGTATGGCACTTACTATTATTGATCCATACATAACAAATACCATTATACTTAATTTGAAGTTATTTGTAAAATGAAATTTAAATATAAACCTTCATATATTCGTACCAATTATCAACTAATTGTTATAATTTAGTGATAACTTTGTAACCTTATCTAATCAGTTATAAATATCAAATCATAATACACAATCTTAGTAAAATAAATCAGTACATCAGTTTTATATCATTCTTAAATCCGAAAATGCATACGGGTAACACGAAAACATGTTGTAAAAATGGTGGCAAAGCATATAAATAAATAGAAAATAAAACAATAAGTTTATATTAAAATCATAAAGCGTAAAATATTATTTTTTGTTTGTTTGTGCGATCGCTTTAATCTCTAGAGCAAACGGTCAAATTTTATAATTTTTATACTCTAACTATACATACGAGTATATACTCGGTAGAATTAAGGTGACTTATTAGATTTACCAACTGTATGGTGGTAATAGTTCGAAATGAACGATGAACACCTGTTCCGCCTTTTACCATTACGAATTGATCAATCTTAGGTTTTACTGGAGAATCTTAGGATTTACCGTAGTTCGGGCTTTTATAGTAACACATATATTTACTTTATTTATTTGTTATATATTAGTTTACAGCACATTTAAAACATAATTAATTTTGATATCTACGAACATGTAGTTCCAATTACAAAGTAATAATTATTACATTTTTTGTAGTAACTATATTCAATTAATAGTTTTGTATATTTAAGTTAATGCATTCTAGGTAGTAACTGGGATGTTATGTGTTCTTGTGTAACTGTGAATTTATGTTTAAGTGTATCTGATATGTTCCTGTTCGATATTTTATTCTACCAATATTATTATTATTTTGTTTTGGAATTCAGTTTCTGGATAAAAATGTTCAGGTTCTGCTGGAATAAATCAATACGATGGACACATATACACATATTAATTTACACAATATCCATTTTTTTTATTTAATACACCAACAAGATTTGCACTATGACAGTCCAATAATAAACATTGAGAGAATGACTCTATACTAACGCAATTTTAATTATAGGTATTTATTACTTATTGCATACAGTAAAGCGAATAATTAAGAGGTAGACACACAAAAACTAACTTAAGAACGTGTACGATTCTATTTTCCTTATTTAATTTTAAATTACTAAAGCATATTTCCTCATATTTTCTAAGACTGTCTGTGAATATATCTAAATCTGAAATTTTGGATTTAGCATTATAATGCGATAACACACCATCCAACAGAGAATAAAGGCACAGATTTCTTCGATAATAATTCGTAGCGAAGATATTAAAACGTGTAGGTCTAGGCAGCTTCAAAGCTAACTCAACTAACTATTACAATAAATAACAATATGAAACGCGTGCGAAACCACGAGGACAGCTTAGTTAGATACGAGAACGAAAATAAAGAATTTAGTCTCAAAGAATCGTGTTTTCCTTACTATTTATATAGAGATACAACGATGAATATTTAAAACTACACGAAACGATTAAACGTCACGAGAAATCTGCGTCAACCAATATTTACGAACGCAAGACTTAGGCTATGTTCACATGACAAGCGTTTAACGCGCGTTAAGCGCGTGGATAAATTTTTTGTAGTGTCCACATGGTGCTCGCTTGTCAGGCGTTGAACGTGCATTTGCCCTGGTTCAGTTTCTTCTAAATTTGTCGTAAGTGCGCGCTCATGTGAACGGTAACATAGAAAACCCATGAACTCAAAGCGCGCGTTGACAACTGTCGAGCGCCAGCACAGCGTTCATCGCGCGCTTTATGAAAACGCACGTTAGCATGTGTACGGTCTGGATAAAATGTATGTAGTTGTAAACGCGCGTTATCAAACCGCGCGTTAAGCGCTTGTCATGTGAACATAGCCTTAGAGTGAAATGTAGGAACACGCGATGCCTTTCTATGTCATTACCACAACTACTAAGCGTAAAATATATACTATAATACACACGGAGAAAACATATTTCGGATTTGATATAGTATGGTTACGTAACGACTCCAGTAGTGCCTATTTATACATTTTCCGCAAACATTCTTGGCGTGCTGCCCCGACGATAAATGCAATATTCACAATGTAACAAAAAAATCCATCTCTATACTTTAGGGTGTCCGTTATTTACCGAGTTGATTTAATAATAAAATAATAACTTTCTCGGAAAAATACATTAAAAAAAAATTAAAAAATTACACACAAATTGAAGTTTCACTTTAAATAACTTTTGAAAGAGTGCATTAATAGAAAAAAAACTATAAGAGAGCTTTTTTATAGGGCGTTCAATTTTTTACAAAAATGTGTATGTCTCATTGCTGTAAGCCGTTTCGTCGAAGAAAACGAAAACCACTAAATATTATAAAACAAAGTCCTCTGCCACGTCTGTTTGTTTGTTCGAGATAAACACAAAAACTACTGAACGGATTTTCATGCGATTTTGATCCGTAGATAAAGTGATTCATGGGGAAGGTTTAGGTATATATTATGTTAAGAATTTTTTTATTAACAAGGGCGGGACAGCTTCAACAGGGCCCGCTAGTAATCATAAAAATATACAAAATCCCACGTAATTGAAATATGAAATGTATCGTCTTAATTAACATTAAGGTTTTTTTATGTAATGTTTTTAAACAATAAACTTAAAGTTTTGGTGGACTCAGCTGCAAAAAAATCAACTTAGTGGATTCATGAGGAAGGTTTAGGTATATATTTTATTAAGACTTTTTTTTTATTAACATGGCGGGACAGCTTCAACAGGACCCGCTAGTAATCATATAAATATACAAAATCCCATGTAATTGACATATGTAATGTATCGTCTTAAGGGCAAGGTTTGTTATGAACATTAAGGTTTTTTTTTATCTGACATTTTTAGACAATAAACTTTTGGTAGATTCACATGAAAAAAAAAATCAACTGGATAAATAACGGACACCCTACTACATTTTGAGTGTGATGCTTCAGGATTATTTAGAAACTCGATTAAAAACACTGCCGTTATGGTGAGACATTGGAAAAACTCCAAATTGTTCTCGGAACTTTTAACTAAAGATACCAAGTTGTCGTCGGGTTTATGCGCAGACTACTCATGACTGGACGTTAAATGTTATTAATTCAGCCTATAAGAGTATCTCTGATAGATAATATTCGGTATTTAAGTGATTATATTAAAACACCAGGCTACTATCCGCGACTTCATTCCCGTGAAAATGATGATTTTATTGTTTCAATCGTAACTTTCTCATTAGTTACTTAAATACTCCAGGTCATTTTTTTTATATTATAGGGAGCAAACGAACAGGCTGGTCATATGATGGTAAGTGATCACCGCCGTCCATAAACACTAGCAACACCAGGGGAGTCGCAAATGCATTGCCGGCCTGTGTGTTTAGGGGAGAGGAGAGTGCGGGAGGGGAAGAAGAGGGGATATCCGGCGGTCTCACTGTTACTTCACGTGGGTGTTTCTGTGAGTCGGGTGGTAGTACTCCGGGCGAGCCGACCCATTCATACTCAAACCAATAACAATAGCTTCAGCGTGGCACTATCACCTACACCATTTGTTAACCAATTAATGTCACATCGAAATCTGTTATGCCGTTTTGATGATTAACCAAGACATATAATAGATTAGATAGGTTCGTGCATATTTTTATATCCATCGCATCTTCATTTTCTTACCGTTGTCCCATCTAAATAGTGTCGGCACAACATGTTTTCCTTTTCCACTCTCCTCTATCAGACGTCATCTCAGTATTCACACCTTTTATACATATATAATTTTTTACACAATCCATCCATACCTTATTCGGTCTTCCTCTACTTGTATATCCGTTCACCATCATACTCAAAACTATTCTAATTACATGGTTTCCATCTCTCCCCATACTATTATCATTATATCAAGCGAATGCTTCTGTTAATTCACGTCTAACCATAAGTGATCTGTGGTTTTATCTCACTCTGATAAACAAACAAACGGACCGTGCGGTTTTATTAATCTTATCGCTCTTAATATTCTGTTCTTCTTATGTACGTCTTTTTATTGACAAGTACACTTAATTAACTACAACGCTTCTCACAAAAAAATAATCCCGCATCCGTTATCAGGAATGTATTGCTCTAGCATACTTCAGTACGTTTAAGATATGTATGTATTCAATGTGTATGTACATTGTAAACTTGAACAGTAAAAAGTGGTCCTTATTGCTTTTTTTTAAATATAAAAATAACGACGGATTCGTTTTTCGAAGTCGTTTCTTAAAATTGTATTTATTAAAATATATTTAGACTTATAAAACTGCTTGAATTTCAACGTCCTTTGAAATGATAAAATGATTCAATTTTATAAAGCAAGTGGCTTTACCCGCGGCTTTGCTCGTGTGAACTACCATTATTAATTTTACCTACCTAACAGCTAACCATGCGTCGTTGAAGTTCAGTTTATTTTATTTATTTATAAAAATACTAACGTACGCGAATGCAACATTATAAAAACATTTCAACGCAATCGGTGATAAATTATAGGAGACTTTTAACATTCTAAGCCAAACAACTATCAGGTTCTTATTCGTATAGATTTAAGTGTTTCAGGTATACTTGCAGCTCATATCTATACATACAATAAGAATGTAAATGTGAAGTGCCTGTACTTTTTAGATTTTCGTGAAAAAAATTATTGCAGGTGTCTAGGAATCTATATTATAATAAAACTGTAGCAGGGCCAAATCTGTACATTAAATATTTTTTGAAAATTTTGATCGGGGTAGGCTTTGTTGTCGATATAGAAGCCAAAAATAA
>MU158889.1:0-15418 GCA_015888305.1 Antheraea pernyi | reverse complement strand
ATAAAAAGAGAGAGAGAGAGTGTATACAATATATACATACATATAATTTTCATTTCAATAGCAAACCAACTCAAGGATTACCTTTTGATGTATTAACTTGACTATCCCAGATCATTCAGTGTTTAATTTATTATTATTTATTTTATAAATATTTTTATAGTTTAATTTACAATTGAACTCTATCAACTTGATATTTTATAATGTAAACTATACTGACTGTATAGTAAACGTCTACAAAAAAGGAAAGTAATTTGGTTCCAACTGGGGTCCATAGCATATTAGTTAAGTTATTTTTTTACGTTACCGCCAATATATGTAGGTTAGTTTTTATCTTAATTGAACCCCGTAGATGACGCTACGAACGGGTTCTAGGCTTATTTTAAAAGATTTCTCACATACCATCTGGGGACATGTTTGAGTGATTCCCTTGATAGTTTGGATTTACAATTGGAAACGGTAGGTGTGGCTGCAATCGGGTTTTAGGTTTAAAAATACATTTATAAATGTCTGTCTGTCTTTGTGTTTGTATGAACACGCATCACTGCTAAAGTACTGAGTTCAGAATAAAACCTCAGCAAGAAAAGCATAAAGCATATCTCCGAGAATAATTTAGTCTTTGTTTCATTAAAATCGGTCTACTCTGTCAATAGTTATTGTAATTGTAATGGCGACGTGATTTAAGTACGCGAAAAAACTAGATAAGTAAATAGACTTAATGGGTGCAGATTAATTTCAGATAACAGATTCAGACATTGTTAGTCATAGTTTTTTTTACACTAGGCTCCGCGTGGGCGGAGTCGAGGGCACAACTAGTACAAAATAAAACTACACGTGGAGCCAAAAACGAAATTTATTTACAAATTTCCGCATGTTAATGTAAGAAAAAATATTATAAACAGAAGGACACAAAAATGTTTTGTTATTAATAAAGTTTTTAGCCCATTAAAATTGTTTTATTTATATAGCTATAATAGCTTTTTGAACATAATAATTGTTTCTTAATCAATAAGACCAAATTAAATGCTATAATTATATTAACGAGATTTATTATCTTGATAAGAATTAATGTTTATGTGTCACGCTTAACGCTTTTTAATTTGCATTGCCTCGTAAAAGGGGTCATTGTCATTTTAAACAAAAAAAGTCAGATTGAAGTAACTCCGTTTCTTTTTTTTAAATTAATATTATATACTTTTGCCCGCTCACTATGTCCATTAATATTTTAGGTAAGGTATTAGAAAGAGAACGTACTGGAAATATTTAATTTTATTTTTAATTTATGACTCACATTTCACATTCACATTTATTTCATAGGTTAAGTAATGTAACAAAACGTACAGTGACGTAGCCACTGAATTATGTAGGCAGCGTCCAAGAGATATAATAAACACATTTTTATTATTTAAATAAATCACATTTAAAGTTGAATTGAGATATGTGCAATCAATCGATGCATGATTCAACAATACAATTATAAGTTATTCTATTACATATTATATTGATTAATGACGATCAAGGTATGATCAAACAATCACAGTAAAAACCTACACCTAAGGTTTAATTTAATATACGTTACCACCAACCGAAATTTGGATTGAAATTTTCTGATGATGATTTTACGAATTACTTAGGTTACAGCCGGGAGTATGCAAAAAAAAATTACTTTAAACTTAATTTATGGATTGAAATTTTCCGATACTGGTTTTACGAATTACTAAGGTTAGAGCCGGAGGATGCAAAAAAAAAATGATACTTTAAACTTAATTTATTTAAAATTATAATGCTGCCCATGTTAGGCTAACACTCTCCTAAAACTATCGAATGACAATGTCGTCCAATAATTTATATAATATAATGTGGGAACGGAGGAATCGGGCTGCCGAACGTTTCCACTAAAAAATTGCTGACTCGATGCTTCGTGCACCTGCCGTACCGTGGGACTGAGAACCCGGGCTTTGTATCCAATCTTGGTCAACAATTATGATGTGTTGCAATCAATGATATTATAAAGCTGCAGATACGTTACCTACGTGATATTTTGACAAAACAAACGGCACGCTAACGCACACATACGTAAAGTAATATTGTAACGCCACACTGTCTTAGATAAAATGTGGAAGTAAGATGGCATATTATCAATATCGGTGGTGAAATAGAAATAGTTATATGTTGCCTAGATACGGGCGGATTGACGGGGCAGCCACCAAAAATAAGCTAGCTAGCCAAGTTTTAACAAGGCGCTGTCGAAGCTCGAAGCTTTTTAATTATGCGATTGCGATGCCGTAACTCATATAAATTAACAAAGTGAACGTGACTGTAAACATTTACCGTTTAATCCTTTCCGATGAAGATTCTACGTTGCAACATCAAACTTTAAGTAAATATACCGTATATACTGGAATTAAACACAAACAACGGAGCTTTATCGTTGTTGTAAAAATAGGTCGTGTTTCCTGCCATTATATGGTGGTGACATAAGGGCAATGTGTTTAATTACTCGATAAGGGGATTCATGACGCATTGTAAAACGATACAGCCGTTCGAAGGAGTCTTCTCTTTATTGGGTTTACGTCGAAAAACGCACTTGTGAATCGGAACGGTGATTTAAACATTCATAATTGCTATCTCAATTGAGGTATAATGAATTAAAATAACTTAAAAATAATAACACATTTCCGAACATAAATACAACATAAGAAGAATAATAAAAGAAAGAAACATAAATGTCTAGCGTTGTGTACGTAATTACCAACTAAATTTTATTAATTTTTTCAGGTTTACTACGTCGTAGGCACGTGGTCATTATTTAAAGGGATAAGGATAGCTACATTTAATATAAAGATGTTAACGTGTTGACGATCAAGGTATGATCAAACAATCACAGTAAAAACCTACACCTAAGGTTTAATTTAATATACGTTACCACCAACCGAAATTTGGATTGAAATTTTCTGATGATGATTTTACGAATTACTTAGGTTACAGCCGGGAGTATGCAAAAAAAAATTACTTTAAACTTAATTTATTTAAAACTAGTTGCTCCGCGAACGTCGTTTCGCCTTAATATGATTTATTTTATTAGATACATACCAACATATGGAAACATTTTGCTATGCTACCCCATAAAGACTGTTCGCTTTACCGGAATACAAGCTGAGAAAGTGAAATTTTTAAATCAAACTGCAGTAAAATGGTAAAATTACATACGTCAACTCAAAAATGAAAAAAAAGCATCGTTATTACGGATGCGTTCAAGTTGTTAATAGCAATTTGAAGTTGCGTTCACAATTACAGAAAAAGAAAACTGATATTTAGGATTTCCGTGCAATTTTTCAAATTTTTCTCTCCATAAAAACCTTCCTCAGAGTTTAAGGAACAGATCAAATCAAAAATTACTCGAATTGGACCAGCCGTCTTCATGTTTTGCACTTAGCAACATATTTTGCGATACATTTTTATTTACATAGATAAGAATGCTGCCTCGATGCTTCGTGCACCTGCCGCGCCGTACCGTGGGACTGGGAACCCGGGCTTTATATCCACTCTTGGCCAACAATTATGATGTGTTGCAACCAATGATATTATAAAGCTACAGATACGTTACCTACATGATATTTTGACAAAACAAACGGCACGGTAACGCACACATACGTAAAGTAATATTGTAACGCCACACTGTCTTAGATGAAATGTGGAAGTAAGATGGCATATTCTCAATATCGGTGGTGAAAAAGAAATAGTTATAAGTTGCTTAGATACGGGCGGATTGACGGGGCAGCCACCAAAAATAAGCTAGCTAGCCAAGTTTTAACAAGGCGCTGTCGAAGCTCGAAGCTTTTCAATTATGATATCATTGGTTGCGATGCCGTAACTCATATAAATTAACAAAGTGAACGTGACTGTAAACATTTACCGTTTAATCCTTTCCGATGAAGATTCTACGTTGCAACATCAAACTTTAAGTAAATATACCGTATATACTGGAATTAAACACAAACAACGGAGCTTTATCGTTGTTGTAAAAATAGGTCGTGTTTCCTGCCATTATATGGTGGTGACATAAGGGCAATGTGTTTAATTACTCGATAAGGGGATTCATGACGCATTGTAAAACGATACAGCCGTTCGAAGGAGTCTTCTCTTTATTGAGTTTACGTCGAAAAACGCACTTGTACGATTCACTTGTGCGGTGATTTTAACATTCATAATTGCAATCTCAATTGAGGTATAATGAATTAAAATAACTTTAAAATAATAACAAATTTCCGAACATAAATACAACATAAGAAGAATAATAAAAGAAAGAAACATAAATGTCTAGCGTTGTGTACGTAATTACCAACTAAATTTTATTAATTTTTTCAGGTTTACTACGTCGTAGGCACGTGGTCATTATTTAAAGGGATAAGGATAGCTACATTTAATATAACGATGTTAACGTGTTAAGGAACTACATCGTTTATAAACACTAGCGGTGTTATTATAAAAAAGTTAAATACGTATTGAACCCTGGCTTTAAAAAGGTCTCATATTAAACGCACCGCGGTCGCTGAATATTCGTCATCTTGCTCTTTTGTCTCGTTTTGGTTCCGTTCGGTTAGACTTGCGAAAAAAGGATAACGCGAACTTGCCTCGGGCAGGCACCCGCCTTTTTTTAAACCTAGTTAAATACTAAATACGTATTTAACCTTTTTTTTAATAACACGGTAGGCGTTCAGCGATGTGTAAGAGTTCACCTAATTGTATTATCTACGTCCGTAATTTTTTAGAGCAAATGTGATTTTTATATTATAAGTATTGAATTAATAACACAGTAACAAATCATCAGGCTATTTTTCTCGCTATTATGAGGATAGTATTATTATTTTCTTTATTCAACGTTATTATTTCACAACATAAATTAATAATATTGTAGTAAGAACGCAAACTAGAAACTATAATAACAAAGCCTATTTTATGTGAACGAAACCGCGAACAATTGCTAGTTATACTTATAAAATAACGATTTACTGTTACAATAGCCAGTGTTTGACCAATTTCCCATTTCATATAATGCAGACAAACATAAGTACATTCTATAGGTAAGTAAACTAAGCTAAGTGCTTAGAGATATCTAGGGCGGCTGCTAAATATCAGCTAATATCGATAAATAAAACTTGAATGCACCTCTTTAGTTTTTTAGGCTTGGATTTTATAGCTATTTTAATATAGCAGTGAAATTACTTTTCATCCCTGCTATGTTATTAGTGATAAATAAAAGGAAAACCATATCACCACATGAAGAATAGGTTTTTCATTCATATCATATCAAAGATAACAGTGACAGAAATTCACAGTTATCACATGATAAGTTAATTTAGACTTTATGTTAAAAATAAATAGCAGTTATGCAAGAAATGTTGCATGGTTACATATAATTGAACTTAACAGTGTATAATCACAGTGAATACCAAACATTAATGTAAAGCGCAAATTGATGTAAAAAAATACATGAATAGTGTAACGATTATGTTACATTGTAACAAAATACACGGTATAATTTGAAATTGTAATTTTATTTATTATTCAGGGTCAATTTAAATCGCTATCAGGCATGCCATTCGATTTCAAAGCGACGATAAATATTCGACCTGTATTTGAAAAGGCCATATATATCACCTATGTCAATTGTGCGTTTTTTTACAAGCTATATAATATGTATAGTAAATTAATTAAGCATGTATCGGTGTTATTACAAAAAAGTTAAATACGTATTGAATACTTGCCTTAAAAAGGTTTCGTATTAAATGCACCGCGGTCGCTAAATGTTCGCTATCTTGGTCTTTTGGCATGCTTTCCTTAGGTTAGGCTAGACTTCTGCCGCATGGTGTCATACGGGAGGCGCTTCGCTTTTTCGGAGTGCCCCCGTACCTGCGGCGGCTGTTGGAGGCGTACCTGGAGGGTAGAGAGGTCGCTTTCGTGGACGCCAGAGGGCAGATAGTCCGACGCGATACGGCGCGCGGGGTTCCACAGGGGTCGGCCTTGGGCCCGCTCCTGTGGAACATGGGCTACGACTAGGTGCTCCGCGGTGCGCTCCCTTCTGGAGCGCGCCTTATTTGCTACGCGGATGACACCCTAGTCGTAGCCAATACTTCAATCTTTGACCTTGAATATGTTTTAAATGGTTCGATTAATAAAAAAAGTATAAGAGACCATTTTTGTAGAGCGTTCAATTTCCTATAAATATTGACGATGCAACTAGTTTCATGATCAATTGGTGATAAGATATGACCATTTTCATGAGACTAAATTAAAAATGGAAAACTATGATGAGCATAATTTTCCCGTTAATATTAACAACTCAGATTCAGTAAGCACTTTCTAGAAGTAGCTAGAAATAAGTTTTCGTGTGTCGGATCCAAAAAGAAAATACTTTGATTTTTTTGACCCACCCTATTAAATACGTATTGAATACTTGCCTTAAAAAGGTTTCGTATTAAATGCACCGCGGTTACTAAATGTTCGCCATTTTGGTTTTTTGGCACGCTTTGGTTAGGTTAGGTTAGACTTGCGAAAAAAGATAACGCGAACTTGCCTCGAGCGACCGCGGTGCATGTAATACGAAGCCGAATACGAAGAGGATATGCTTTATTTTCTTGATGGTGTTTTAATAGTGAACGCAGTGATGCGTGTCCAAACAAAACAACAGATATTTAAAAAAATGATTGAAATGTATCTTATTAATTACTCCTAGACGCCTGCAACAATTTCACAAAAATCTAAGAAGTACAAACACGTTAGATTTACGTTCTTATTATACGTATAAATAAAGATAAATAACTCTAGGTAATATTATTATTATGAGACTGTCCAAGGAAATTCTTCTCAATTAACAGGGTAACCCAGTTACCTAGTTTACGTGATATCCAAGTACAAACATGTTAATGTTTTTCACGTGTCGATAGAGAGATCAAATTTAATTTTGATATTTTTCGTAAAACGTTTTTAGACGAGAACAGTCACGTACTGGGGGTAAAGGGTGTAAGGGGTGTCGAATAACATCGTAAGACTTAAGACACCCAAGCCAACCTCACCTGCACGTGGTACACCCTGCTGGATAACGAACGAGGCAATGGCGAAAGCGAGGTGGTAGGGGTTTTACAGCCTGACTGGGTCGCAACCACCATGTATATGGCGAAAAAGCCCGTCATAATGTTTCGCTTCAGCGGGTCGCGTTTCGGGATCAGCCGGTGCATATCCAGCCTCTCGCAGGCCGGTATGACAGCGGCGACCGGCGATGGATAGTGTGTCACTCGGTAGTCGCCATTGTTTTTGGATTGTACTGTGGTTACCATCAGGCATAGTGCAGTCATTTTGCCGTGTTACAATAAAATAAAAAAAGTACTAAACTCAAAGTATGGTGAACGCGAAACACGGAAACTCAGAGAACATTAATAAGTTGTAGAGAACAAACAAAAAGATTTCTATAACATAATTTTAGCTGTATCATAGAACTATAGTATATATGCAGACAGAGTGTATGTTAGTTTGATTAAAATAAGTGTTTCGATGCAAACATACTTTAGAAAGGATTTCAGTGATTAAGTACCGATGTACAAGTAAATAATACTAAATGGTTTGGCATGAGAAGGTAGGTTATGAATGTAAAAATATCGTCAACGGTTCGAAAAACTCTCTTAGAGTTAAAAGTTACCAATAACACATACATAACCGGAACACAAAGGTTATTTGACTAAAATTAACAATACAACTGTACAATAATAGTTTTGAAATTAAAAAAAAAACCCTGTCATGCGAAATAATTAGATCATAATTGTTGTCTATGAAGCAAAAATCTAATTTATGAATAGAACAGTTATATAAGTACAAAAGCATAAATATCATATGAACCAAAAATAATAAAGCTGAAATCGATATTCAATAGTTATACCTATAAAAGAAACCGATACATCTGTCCTTCGATAGAGTTGTCTGAAGACCTCGTGAGACCTTGATCGTTTGCCAGAAGGTCAGAACTCAAGCACTGTGATATACACATGTTGAGGCGTTATTATATAATGCTCTCTATTTAGTGCTTTATTCAGTACGAGGCTTTCATCGTGTCAGCAAAGTTTCTATAAACAGAGCGAAGTTTTCTAAACACCCTCTATTCATGTATGGAGATGACTGTATTTTGTGACAGATGACAATCATTACATAGGATAAAACAAAGTCATCTGCCGCGTCTGTTCGCGATAAACTCAAAAACTACTGAACGGATTTTCGTCCGGTTATCACAAGTAGAGAGAGTGATTCATGAGGAAGGTTTAGCTTTATAATTTCTCTATATTTTTTAAATTATCAGCTCAGGAAAACGTCCGCCGGGTCCGCTAGTTTTGAAATAAAATAAAATCTTTTATAAAGACGAGACACATACGTTACACAGCGAATA
Organism: Antheraea pernyi; assembly: GCA_015888305.1. Classification (NCBI taxonomy): domain Eukaryota; kingdom Metazoa; phylum Arthropoda; class Insecta; order Lepidoptera; family Saturniidae; genus Antheraea; species Antheraea pernyi. Next base: position 6,987 of record MU158889.1, on the reverse strand, counting down.
TGAAAAGGAGTGTAGGTAGGATTTATTGATACCAAAAATACACATTATTAGAGGTGTTGTAAAAAAACATATATTGTCTATTTATGGAATTAAGAAAACAGTTTCAATAATGAAAGGTAACATAGCACTTTCTTTCTATCTTTAAAAACAGTCTACCATACTCGATACAACCGACGCAAAAAGACTTCGTGGGAGCAAAGAATCTGATTTCATTTTGTTATCATCTATGTAGCCGTGGACCGCATTTTTTTATCAAGAGTAATCTCTGAGACATCGTATTCAAAGCTATACTATTAAAATCATCTTAAGGCGTCAATCATACTAAAACAGAAATAAATATAAATAGTTTTCTTTCGTGCTTTGATATCCGGAGCCACATCTTTACGATACCTCTTATGTAAGTATGAATAAAAGATTGAATAGCATATATTTACCGTACCATTGAGCTGTGGAATTGTCTCTCTGCTAGTGCCATACGACGTTTGCCACCAAATTATGTATTTCTTTAGAACAAAGGTCTCGGTCATGACCAATTCTTAATAGCCGCTTCTGTATGCATAATACCAAAATCTGCTCTTAAAGTAAGACTATAGAAAGAAGTGTACATTTTAGTTTGTACTATAGCGGAAAGTTAACCTTATGGAATTAAGAAAACAGTTTCAATAATGAAAGGTAACATAGCACTTTCTATCTTTAAAAAGAGTCTACCATACTAGATACAACCGACGCAAAAAGACTTCGTGGGAGCAAAGAATCTGATTTCATTTTGTTATCATCTATGTAGCCGTGGACCGCATTTTTTTATCAAGAGTAATCTCTGAGACATCGTATTCAAAGCTATACTATTAAAAAACAGTATTTTTATATTTATCTAGTGCTTAAAATCATATTAAGGCATTTATTTCGTGCATTGATATCTGGAGAAAACTTCGGAGAAATTGAATAAAAGATTCAATAGCATATATTTACCGTACCATTGAGCTGTGGAATTGTCTCTCTGCTAGTGCCCTACGACGTTTGTCACCTAATTATGTATTTCTTTAGAACAAAGGTCTCGGTCATGACCAATTCTTAATAGCCGCTTCTGTATGCATAATACCAAAATCTGCTCTTAAAGTAAGACTATAGAAAGAAGTGTACATTTTAGTTTGTACTATAGCGGAAAGTTAACCTGAAATTACCAATTTCTAGTCTTTTTTTCCCGAACTTACTACGATATTGACCCAGCAAGGTCTTCACAGTTTCACCGGACTACATCTTTCTAGAGTCTCTTATTGGATATGTAAAGGGAATATAGAACGGTCTTTTAAACATAGTGAAGAGTTCAGAGAGAGATTTTGCATTTCTCGGTAACAGCTTTTGTTTTTAGATGTTGTTCTTGAAACAGTGCAAAATGACAACACTATATCTAATGGCAACAATAGTAAAATCTAAAAACAACAATCCAAAGTTTACTTAACGCCAGGTACAGTGCTATTACTATGCAATACTATAATATAAACAAAGCGTACGTTTCTATAAGGATCTCGGAATTGATAAAAGCAAAAATAAACAAAGATAACGGGGCAGTTAAAAACATATGTACTATGTTATCACCATCGCAATTATTTATATCAATAATTGTATTACTATACACTAATAATAAACATTGGCCATGTTATCGCTCCATACGCATGAGCGTTAAAAAGTGATACGTTAAATTGAGGCGTCACAGAACAATCAACACACGCAGCGTTAAAAATTGCGCTTTATGTAATGAACACGGCTATCAAACACCTGTATATAAGCGCACTAAGAATTGTAGCTAATTACATATTAAAAAAAAAAAGTATTTTCGGACGTACATTATTATAAAATACTAACGGGCCCGGCAGTCGTTGTCCCGCCCTGATTAAAAACAAATCCTTGACAAATTATGTACCAAAACGTTCCTCATGAATCACTTTATCCACTTGTGAAAGCCGCATGAAAATCCGTTCAGTAGTTTTTGAGTTTATCGCGAACACACAGACAGACAGACGCGGTAGGGGACTTTATTTTATACTATGTAATGAAATTGTTTCGGAAGGTGATAAAACCATCTCGAAACATATAATCGTATGAGGGATGATCTATTGAGTCACTTCAAATAACTTTCGTTTATATATCGAAAAACTACACAAGGTCTAATCGTATGAAGTAAATTAACAGTATTTGATTAAGAAACTGTAATAATGTAGTGTACACTAGTATTTTAATAGAGTAGTTGCTAGAGGACTTACCAACATGATGTAAATGTTAGGGTAAATATTAAGGTCTCTAAATGTATATATAAGCTGTCGCTCCCGAAATGGATTCTATAGCCACGAAAAGAAATGTCTTCATAACGCTGCTTAGATTGTAAAGGCCTTTAAGGCCATTATATAAGGGTAAGAGTTCAGTATTATTATTAGGCGACCGTATTATAACCGTGATTCTAGCTCTTTTCGACAACGTAGTACAATACCGTTCATACGGATATAAAGCGAGTGTAATATTGGGATACTCAACTCAATGCACGGGTGGCAAAGAGAGTAGAAACCGCAAAACTGTGCGATGTATCAACGGTCACAGTATAAACGGAAACCGTGCGTGTGTACAAAGAGTTTTCTGGTTATTCTAAAATCAGAATTACGTAACTTTATATTATAGACCAAGATCCCAGAGCTGCCAGACCTATCTTATTTTTAAATGGATGAAACCTTATGTTTTGCGTATGCTTCTGTGTACTTATAGCGCTTTCGCACTCACAGAGTTCGAGACTGGGGGCGATGTAATTTTGTAATATTTGTCTGTTTTTTAATATTTGTAATAGTTGTCTGAATAACATATAAAAAAATCAAGTATTTAAAAATAAGTTAAGTTCACTAATTTTTTTTATCTGCTTTAAAGCGTCCGGCAGAAGTTGTGCCCCTGGTTATGTGAATGGCGATACTGGATCCTACTTTAGAATGATATTATACACAACATATATAAAAATCAGCCATTTAAAAATAATTAAAGTAGCACCTATTTTTAATCACCTTTATCTCCTGGTGTCTATACATCGCCCCCAATCTCGAACTGTACGATTACACATATCACCTCCACACACGTGCACGCATACACGCTTACACATGCAGGTGGAAGGGTTTTATTTTTTCCCTTATCAAACTGAAATAGTTTAGAATATTATCCGATACGAAATATATATAGGAGTTGTTGAGGTATGTATGCTTGGTACACATATATGTTTCAACAACTCGTATATGTATGAATAGTTAGCTTAGGTTAGCTCAGATAGGTCGCGAATTGCTTGTATCAGGCAACAGCCAAAGCCGAGGTGTGCCGCGCACCCTTGAGCTAGTTGTCAAAGTAAAATCGGCTGAGTGCCTTAAGCGCTCGCCTTAGTAGTCCGGTGAAGCTGTTAAGACCTTGCTTGGTAAATAGCGTAGTCAGTTCGAGAAAAAAAAAAATCGAACTCTATGAGTGCGAAAGCGTTATAAGTACATAAACAACAACATTTAAAAATAAGATAGGTCTGGAAGCTCTGGGATCTTGGTCTATTACGGTCTTATCAGTAGTACTTCGTTATATGTATTTTACAGCGATAAATATGTTAACATTGGTACCGAGAAATGTAATTATTCTCATACAGTATAGTGTACGTTGAAATGTTACTTAGGTTAATAATATATGCTTATATAAAAACTGTAAAATTAATAATTTTACATGACATTGATGACTTCCTTATCGACATGACCAGACGAGCAGTAGTATTATGAATATTTGTGTTTTTCATTGTGTTTACTAGTTTTTGTTTGCGTATTTACTAACAGTACTTTTTTATAGATCATTGGACGGTAAACCGCGGCTCTTTAACTCCTTAGTTGCGGCTCATCCGCAAAGCGTTTAGTACAGGTACGGAATAATTATTATCTATTAACTTTCCTTGTAAGAGACGAATACACATTTATGAAACGCAAGCCTACAGGAAAGAGGCATATTTTTAGAAAGCAACAACACGACGAATCGCTTGCACAAAAGGCATATTGAGCAAAGCCACGCTCGAAAGTGTATTTTTAATCGTAATTAATTCGATAAAAATATATCTATAACTCAAGTTAAAAAGACGCTGTTTCAATAAATTTCAGTATTGTATTATTTATATATGGCTGCTTTGTATAACCATAAAAAGTATACTACTGAACACCTGTCGGTATGTATGTGGGATTGATAGGTAAATTGGAATGCAACGTCTGAGCAGATGTTGTAGTACTCTGTGATAAGACGTTTTAGAGACGGCTGTTACTGTGTTGAACGTAAGACGAGACGTGTTACAAAATCTATACTAATATTATATGTTTCATCCATTTAAAAATAAGATCGGTCTGGCAGCTCTGGGATGTTGGTCTATAATATAAAGTTACGTAATTGTAATTTTAGAATAACCAGACTCTTTGTACACACGCACGGTTTTCGTTTATATTGTGACCGTTGATACATCGCACAGTTTTACGGTTTCTGCTTTCTTTGCCACCCGTGCATTGGGTTGAATCCGCTGCGTCTTAGCCCAAAATAACCATTCCACGCGTACGAAGTCGCGGGCAGAAGCTATTAACTAATTATATTATCTATACTTATATCCTAAAGAGTTAAAGTTTGTGAGGTTGTACGGGGTAATAACCGGTGGAGTCGGAGAAAAAATGGTTGAACGAAAACGTTTCTTACGAACGCTGCCTTAACGATGAGAGATATATGATTGAGTTCTAGAGAAAAGTTGTAGCTTGATAATGCCTGTTACCGCCCAACGAAGTGGGCACGGGTCAGCTAGTTAATAATAAAGTGGCGTAGATATTTGTGTGTTAAAATACTTGTATGGGTTTAATTGGATCCCAGATGTATGCAAAATTTCAAGATGATCGGGTAAGTAATTAAGACTTGAGTGCGTTCCTAACAGACTCACATTCACATTTATAATATTAGTAAAGATATATAATGTAGGTAAATGTATATTTTCATGTACAGTTTATTATCTATTTTCGGGTCTTAATTTGCGTATGTCACGCATCGCCATATCGTGCATTATAAATAAACGGTCTCTTATATCTTTCGTCATCATCATCATCAGCCTGTAAGAGACCCACTGCAGAGCCATAGACCTCTTCCTTTAGGAAAGTATGAGCATAAACACCGCACCAGCCCACGACGTATTGGCGGTTTGAAACTCAGAGAAATCCACAATACTATATTTTCCCACATACTACAAGAATATTCCTCAGGTTCAGGTTTCCCTCGATGTTTTCATTCACCGACAGCCGATAATGTTACAGATTGAAACGCGAATTCCCAAAAATTCGTTGTTACATGCCGGGATTCGACCCTGCGGACATCGAAATGATATTCCGCCGGTCAAACCACTTGGCTGCCACGACATTATCTTTCGTTATAACTAAAGTTTAATAAAACGTTTTTTTTACAGTGCAAGCCACATGTTAGTTAATTCGGTATCATTTACACTGCAAAAACACGATAAGCAAAAAGCGTGTACCACAAAATCAATTGACTTATTATAATTATCAAATGCATTTTCGTTGTTTAAAAACCGCAGTACACATGCTTAAAGACAGCCGGCTGTATTTATCTGATACCACAAAAAATAAATAATCATTCTCGCAGGTCAAATGAACCAATAATAACACAAATAATATTTGTCGGGCGTTTGTTCAATAGCTATTTTTAAACGGCGTATCGTATTACCGAAGAACGTAAGCATAGATTATTGAGATACAGACGGTTCACTTCGTATACGTAATAGTTGAAACGAATTATTTTAATTTTTCATCATTCTACAATAAAGCAACAGTCAATTTCGATTGCCACCATTCACAACCTATGGACTCTGAGAAAACTGATTGTTCCCAGAATGTTACTTTATCGGGTTCTTCAATAAAATCACAAAGACGTACTTGAGATTTATCGGTATGGTGCCAATAATCGGTATGATGGCTTATTTGATAGCGTGTTCGGACATCGTGTCGACGATAGACGTAGAATCGGATCTTTCTGACTGAGTCTCCGATTCGATTAAGGAAAATATCATTATGAACCCGTAGAGCGGTAGTAGGGTTACTTTTAAGTCCGCCTGACTAGCTATCACCCTCGAATTAAAAATCTGTCGCTGTTAGTGCGTTCCGACAGCTGCACTTGTTAGCCAAACCGCCATTTAACAAAAAAGTGCATCAGTTCAGATTGTACTCAAAGACGGTGGTTAATCTTTTGGCGGTAATTTAATACGAGATACGCTCCATGGTTGGTTGTAGCCCAGGAATTAATTATTTCGTTTTATTTCATACTAATAGAACTCATAAAGAAAGCACAAAAGCACTAGAAAAGACAGCTTAAAAATGTAATTGAGAGGAAAATTTATACTACAGTAAAAATAAATCATATTGTATTATCTCTTTTTATGATGTTTTGTAAGACTGACCTTTGCAGAATTTAATTAACAAAGTTATCTATACATTTATTCCAATTATATCTTACAAATACTAGCAATGCGGTCGATTTAAAATTTGAGACCTCGCGAATTACGAAAGCAACATACATAGGATACAGAAAATACAAGAACATTGGAAAAAATCTTCGATCAACAATAACTAGATAACGGGTCGGCGCGAAAAATACGTCTCGATAAATAAGAGCTCACTTGAAATGTGCTAAATACATGTTGAATAAGTTATATTTTAAGCTTTAAACTAAGTAATAATATCAAATTTTTAACAAAATTACCCATTTTAAACCTGTGATACAAATGTTTGGCCTCGGCAGACACAAACACGCACAATAACGGGAAAACGTACACATAAGTATATATTTACGCGGACGGCTTTTAGCTTCGATTTGTACGTGACCCTTTATCTAGTTATTGTTGATCGAAGGAAAAAATCAAGTTCAAAATAAACAGTGGTTAAATATATGAATGATGGC